>CM069310.1:38620000-38660000 GCA_035609425.1 Epinephelus awoara
TCCTGGGCCCTATTTCAGAAAGCAAGATTAGTGAAAACACTGAGTATGCTGAGCCTGAGATGAGGGAAACTCAGAGTTTTCCATTTTACAAAGCCAGCTCAGCAAAACCCTGAGTCGGTTACTATGGCATCTTACTCCATCTAAGCCTGAGACTGATCGTGTAGCAGGTAGGAGAAACATGGCGTGTCCTTTTGTGAATGAAGTTGTGGAGGTTGAGGCAGTTTATTCACAGGCTGTTGCGTAAGGGGAAGGTGATTAGACCCAGTTTGGATGTCTCACCGGAGGAGTGTCTGTATGAAAAACACAATTTCACCTCACACTCTAACATTTATCTTAACAATCTGTTCCACCCAGATATATCAATTACACATTGTGGATTTATATTATCATCAGAGCAAATTTTATGCATTGCCCTTTGATTCTTCGGCAGCGGCAGTGTGTTAATAAGAAATAAATCTATGCAGATACATGACGCAATGATGCATGAATACTTTTCATATATTCAAAGATTCCGCGGTATAATTGGCTCATTTATGGGACTCAACATCCCATTATAGCTCCAGAATCTGGAGGATCTGAGAATAAAGGAGATTACATAAAGTCATTTCACTGGATTTCAATTAACCTCAGACTAATATTGACAGAATGAATAAAGTATAAGCAAAACGATTCAGTCTGTACACTATCTTGGTGTTTGATTTTGAGTTGCTGCCCAGTGTATCTGGGCTCCATCAGATTACAGCTGAATAAGAGGATATAGCAAATTACATTAAAATATATGAACACTGTTAAAACATACAAGTGTTTCTATTAGGGCTGTCAGCGATTACATCAATGCAATCCATAATGCATTTCTTTTTTCTTTTTAAATCGCATTTTAATTTTGGAAGCCTTTTTGTCCCTTCTACTCACCTGTAGTCGACTCCTCTAATGTCATGCTTCAAAGCGGCTTCCTGCAGTAAACTTACCGCGGTGATGGAAAGAAAGAGTGCTACTGGATTTTTTAACGGCTTGTTTAACTTTAAAAAACTTCCAGACGGTTCAGTTGACAAGTCAAAAGTAAAATGCAACCTGTGTCAAACGGAGTTCTTTCTTTGTGTTCATTTGATTTCCAATTAAGACACGCTGGTAAGAAATGCTTTACATTATCGGCTTAAAACTGCCTTGAAATGCAAAATAACAGAATTTTAAACATGCAATTTAAAATGTGATTAATCGCGATTAACTGTGGAAATTCTGCGATTAATCGTGATTAAAAAAATTAATCGTTTGACAGCCCTAGTTTCTATATTTTCTGTAGATAAGATACGCATTTACGCATCACATTACATAACGTCACTTCACATAACCCATCAACACACTCTGCAGTTTCTTCCCATCACACCTCACGTTGTTTAGCTACCATAATAGATTTTTTTTTTCATGTCTTCATTCGCGGTCATTAAATCTCCGATTGAGTTGGGATAAACCAAGCGGCTTTGGTGCTCGCCATGAACGCACTTCCCTCTGGCTGAACATACTCATGTTGATTGAGCTAATTCTGATCAGCTGTTCTGGAACCGAAAATTCAGAGTTTCTCAGCTCAGGCTCAGTCAACCCGGAGATTAGGCTCAGAGTTTCTTGAGCCTGCTTTCTGAAATAGGGCCCTGGATCCATACATGCGGTTGCAAGAAGGTTTGTTGTGTCTCCCAGCACAGTCTCAAGAGCATGGAGAAGATACCAGAAGACCGGCCATTACACTAGAAGACACACTTGATGCCCTGATCCAGGTCTGATGAAGAGATCCCCCAGAATATCATCCACTGACGCATCAGGAGCATGCCCAGATGTTGTTGTGCATACAGGCATGTAGGGGCCATACACACTAAAGTCACATCATGAGAAGCTGTTATAAAATTCACACAAGTTGGATCAGCCTGTGATTTCAAATTTTGACTTTGATTTTTGGTGTGATTTTGAATCCAGCCCTCTGTGGGTTGCCTTTGGTTTCTATTGATTGTTATCTTATTTTCTTGTCAACGAATTATACAATGTACATAAGGAAAGATTTTCAAATTGATTAATTTGTTCATCATGAGCTGAAGTGATATAAAAGGAATAGTTCACCCAAAAATGAAAATTCAGCCAATATCTACTCCCCCCCATGCTGAGGGAGGCTCTGGTGAAGATTTAGAGTCCTCACATCCCTTGCTGAGATCGGTGGGGGGAGCGGCTAGCACACCTACTGGCTGACGGCGCCCCAGACTAACGTCAAAGAACGCAAAATTGAAACCACAAAATATCTCCAACATGCTCATCCGTAGTGATCGAAGTGTCCTGCAGCCCCGACATAAAAAGTTGTTTCGAAAAATGTCATTTGAACTTGTTTTTAGCCCCACTGTAGCCTGTAGCTCTAACTGCATCTCTGTGCTCCACGCTCACGTGTGCGCGCTTGCGCGAGACCAGTGAAAGCAGTTGATCTTGGAGAAGTAAAAAAATGTCTCCAGAACACCACGGGTCAGTCGTGCTGGAAACTGATTGGTGAAGCACGGTCTCTGAAGAGCAACAGTCTCATCAGTACTGATGTCCAGATTCTCAAGTGCAGGCATCACCAATTCTCAGGCTGAGCAGCAAAGACTTTCTTCATCCGTTGGCATTGCTTTGAATTTGAAACAACTACACCACCAGGTTTCCAGTGCTCGACTCTGGTATTCTGCGGCTGGCTGAGGGTTAGGCTCATGAGCTGTGGTGTCTGCTTCGTCCAGTAGCCTGACTTCTATATTGAATTTATTGAAGGAAAAGCCCCTTGAGGTGGATCACCTCGTTTTCAAGGGGGATCCTTAGCACCAACATTCAACAAGCAACAATAGTACAAATAGAAGCAACACAGAAGTACAACAAAAATGACAGGACAGAATCACAAGAAAAGCAACAGACAAACATAAGGTAAAGCAAGTACAATGCAAAGGCACAGCACACAGGTAACAGTAAAGCACACATTGCACATGTACATCCCATAACCCCAAGACCAGTTAGAGACCACACACTAAAAGCATGAGCATTGTGTTTTTAGATGGTTACGTAACTCAGTCTTAAAGGTCTGTAAGAAAGATATAGAGCGAAGGGAGCTGGGTAGGTTGTTCCAATCTGAGGGTGCTTTGAATTTGAATGCTCTTCTCCCTTTGACTCTGGAGGTTCTAGGTATGATAAAGGAGGGATATTGTGTTTGTCTAAGTGAATATGATGATGAGTATGGAACAAAGTATTGTTTAAGGTAGGGTGGGCAGGTCAAAAAGATACATTTAAAAATGAACTGTAGCCAGTGAGAGTGTATTCTAGCGTTAGGGGGAAGCCAGTCAAGATTTTCATATAGAGTACAATGATGAGTGCGATATGGACATTGCAGGATGAACCTGCATAAACTATTAAATGTGACATATAGAGGGGTTAAGTTTGTATCAGAGGTATTTTGATAAACAATATCAGCATAATCTATAATTGGCAGTATTAATTGTGTGATTCTTCTTTTCCTAACTGGGAAAGTGAAACAGTTGGCTGACCGGTACAGCTGACCTAGGTTGCGGTTAACTTTTTTAGTGACTGAGTCGATGTGTGATCTAAAGGACAGTTCCTTGTCTAACCAGACACCCAGATATTTAAAGGTTTCCACATTTATTAGTTGTGATCCATCGGTACAGTTAATAGTTAACTCACTGCCTGCACTGAGGTTATGTCTGGTCCCAAATACCATACAGCAGGATTTTGTTTTGTTCAATAGTAGTTTGTTATTATGAAACCAGCTTTGGACTGAAACAAAGTCTGCTTGCAGTGAGTTTTGTATATGCGATATGTTGGAGTGGGATGCATAGATTACCGTGTCATTAGCATATAAATGGGCTTGGCAGCTGGAGAGAATTTTCGGAAGGTCATTTACGAATATTGAGAAGAGCAATGGGCCGAGAGAGGAGCCTTGTGGAACACCTTTTTCCATGATTAAATAGTCAGATTGAGTACCATTTAGTGTAACACAATGATGTCTACAATGTAAATATGCATTAAAACATAATAGTGCAGGTCTCGATAGTCCAATGGAGTAGAGCTTATCAAGCATTAGGTAGCGATCCACCATGTCAAAGGCCTTCGTCAGATCTATAAAGATGGAACCAGTTAATTGTCCTTTGTCAAAGGAAGAAAATATATCATTTGTGAATTTGAGAAGTGCAGTAGTGGTAGAGAAGTTGGGTCTAAAACCAGATTGAAATTGATACAGAATATTGGAGTCGTTAATGAACTGTGATAGTTGGTTAAATATGAGTTTCTCTAAAACTACTGAACTAATAATGGAAATCGGCCTGTAATTATCTAGGGGATCACCACCTTTGTATAATGGAGTTATTTTGGCACATTTCCAGATGGCGGGGAGAGAACATGTAGATAAAGACATATTGAATAAATTAGCAAGAGGATACATTAATATGTGAGAGGCAAGCTTGATAAACCTAGCCTCTATTCCGTCAGGACCAGCACAACCTTCCTTCAATTCACAAATTACACGGTGAACTTCCATTGGTGAAATTTTGCGAAAGGAAAAAGTGCTCTCAGCAATAATACTTGTGGGAGTGTGGGAGGAAACATATATGAAGTCCACAAATGAGGAGCTTCCAATAATTGAAAAATGCTTATTGAGCGAGTTAGTGATGACAGAAGTATCATTTACAATTTCATTATCAATTTTGATTGAGTTTATGGAACCCTTGTATGACCTGTTAAGAATATTGTTAATATGTTTCCAGAATTGTCTAGGGTTTTGAAAATCCTGAGAGAGACAGTCCCTGTAATAGTTGGATTTAGCTAACTTGGTTTTGGATTTAGATAGATTCCTTAGTGATCTGTAGCATTCCCAGTCGATAGGATCTCTTGTAGCTCTGTATTTTGACCAGGCCCTGTCTCTTGTTTTAAAAAGATTAATTAGCTTGGGGTTAATCCAGGGTAAGTGATGACCTTTGACCCTAATTGTCTTCCAAGGAGCATGTAGATCAACAATATTCATAAACTCGGAATACAAGAAGTTCCATGCATCCTCAACATAGGGAATGAGTTCAAAGCGCTCCCAGTTGATATTAAGTACATCATGAATAAAATAATCAACATTTATGTTTCTGTATTGTCTCATTCTAATATATTTTGGTGGATGCCTTGGTATTATAATCTTCCAAACACAGAAAATTACACAGTGATCACTGAGGCAGTCAGATAGGACGCCTGATTTCTTAATCCTGTTAAGGTTGGAAACCAAAATCCAGTCAAGAAGAGATGTCAATCTCTGATCTCTTCTAGTTGGCTCATTAATGAGTTGAGTGAGATTGGCGCTGCCAAATAGGGTACGATCCTTAGTGGACGAGCGATCCAGCCAATTGCTATTAAAGTCACCTAAGATGATCAACTCCATTCTGCAGTTCAGTGAATTGATGGTAGCTAAAATGTTATTGGTAGACTCAGATGGGGTAGAAGGGGGCCTATAGATGTTTCCTATAATCAGATGTTTATTCTTATGTAGAGTGATCTTAATAAAAAGACATTCAAAGTGAATGGGATCAACTTCCGGTGTTCAAAGCTCAGAGACTAGATGAGAGGCAACATAGGTAGCTACACCACCTCCTCTACTAGGCCTATCAGCTCTGTATAATTGATAATTGTCAATGTGGATTTCATCATTACAGATGTTGCTATGTAGCCATGTTTCCGAGAGTGTGATTATAGATGGTCTGTGATCAATCACCCATGCTCTGAATAGATCCATTTTTGGAGCAAGGCTCCTAATATTAGCATGAATAATTTTTAGACCTTTAATATTCTCCATAGCAGGCAGATAGGGTGGGTCTGACAGTTGAGGGCTGCAATTTAATGGGTCCTTTAAAGTAAGATAGGTCAAAACCTGGTGCTGGAGAGGTCATGTAAAGTGTGCTGGTGAGAGTGGATAGGCAAGTACAATGATGTAACACAAAAATGGACAGACAGACAACACAGACAGCACTGAGCAACATCCTTCTTAACTATCTGTCAGAAGCAAAACGATAAATAGACAGAGACCAATAATCCCAAGCCACTAAATGAATAGATAAGTAAGGGCCAATTCCAATTCCTATCTTAACCCTCAATCTTAACCCTCAAGCTCAACCCTCAATCTTAGTAGCCCTCAAAACCAAGCGTTAAGGGCTATTTTGTGACTTAGAAATGGGACACCCCTCAAAGGCAAATACGTCTTAAGACTGTGGGGGGCCAAAACTCTGTCCAGTCTGTCAGTTCAAAGAATAAGAAATATACATCATCAGTAGTCATCAATAAAAAGATGCAACGATTTTTTTTTTCCCAACACTTTATTTCAATTCTTGTACAAAACAAGCAGTGACAGACATGAACAGAACAAATATGCCAGGGTTAAGAGAAAAGAAAGAGAAATAAGATAAACAAATAAATAAATAAAAAGTTCAGCAGCTCAAACCATTAAATTGTTTACATATTTTCAGAGTCTTTATAGCTTTGGAGTTTGTGGAGTGCTGAATTGTTTCTAAGTATTGCTGCATTTCATTCATAAAAATTTTGAACAAGGATTTTCTATGATAAAATTTACTCTTATGAATATAGAATTTCGCTATAGATAATAGATTAATGAAATAGAATTGTTTTTGTTTAGAAATGCTGACATCATAAAATCCAAACAGCACATCTTTGTACAGTAGTGAAAATAAAACATAATGTTACAATTAATATACTCGACAAAATCTTTCCAAAAAGTGACAGTATAGGGGCAGCAAAACAAATGTGCAGTTACCAAACAATAATCTGCTGCCGTCTGCAGCTGTGTTGATTTCATATTGAAACAGAATGCTTGATCACTAGGGTAACAGTTGTCGTTGTGCCCGAGAATTATGTTATGAATATGAACAGTTCACAAATTACAAATTACTCACTCCCATAGTTTTTTTGGAGCCTGCGTGCTTTTTGTAAACTTGTCTTCATTGGTGGCCCTGAAATGAATCAGGGCTTGTGTTTTGTCTGGTGGCCCTGAAATGGAACAGAGATAACAACATTACTTTCTTTTATTTTTTTGGCTACCTGTCAGATATTCGTTAAGTTATTAGTTTAGTTTCATGCAGTATTGCAAGTATTATCACAATGAATACTGTAGTCAACATCCAGCAGAACTAGTGAGGCTGTTTATACGGTCACACAAGTGTTATCTGGTGACTTTCATCCACGTTAACGTTTCACTCTTTGGGTTGTACATTGATATTCAACCAAATAATCTGTACCACAACAACCGGCGAAAGTTATTCAGCGGAAAGTCACCAGATAATACGATCACTAACGTTTCTACGGCTACAGGAGATGACACCGTCCGTTCATCTTACAAAAATGTCAATGCAAACATTTCACATATATTAAAAAAAACTTAACAACTACATTATCACTGAGAAAAATGACTTTTGTAACTGAATGACAGCATACTCGGTTATCAGAGAACCGGGGTTACGTGCAGGGGCAAGCGCCCGCGCCGACTTCGTTAGCTAGCCAAAAGATATGTGTGTTACACTACATAGAGGTCTATAGTCCATAAAATGACGTTAAACTAAGATAATGCAATGGTTATCATAATTTTAAAACAACTATTAACGAGGAAAATACTCACATTGATAACTCCGCTTCCTTACGCTTGTCGCCGCCATCTTGCATTGACTGAATCGTCTGTACTCGGCCGGGCTCGGCTGGGCTCGGCAGATGATGCGCAAAGGATTGTGGGATAGCACTCACTACCAAGGGTGGTCCTGGAAAATCTTAAAAGTGAGGGACATACAGCCCTTATTCTTGACCCTCAACTCAACACTCTGAGAATCGGGACAGCACTTGCACTTCGCGGGAGTGCGCATTTTTGAGATTGAGGGTTAAGATTGAGGATTAAGACAGGAATTGGAATTCACCCTAAGTCCACCAGAGTGGGGTAAATTACCTGTCTGCAATAGGGTCAGATAGTGTTACTAGGTCTGTAGTTGACAGAAGTCAGTTAGTCGTAAGTCATGTGACTACGGTGTTGCCACGGAGAAGTAGGACGCCAAAACGCACCGATTACGTCATTGGCGTACGACAATGTTTACATACAGGCGCAGCACAAGGCGTTAGCCATAGTATGGAAAGTCCAGCAAAGTTAGGCAGTCAGTCACAAAACAGTGTAGGTCAAAAGCGGAGATTTACATACAATTCCCGGCGGGGTCCAATACAGCCAGATGGATTCATCTCGCCGTAGGACTTGTTGTCTGAGCGCTGGGGGGCGAGGCGGCAGCTGGGGCTAGAGTAGCTGTGGGCAGAGCATCACGCAGCGGCGGCTGCGGATCGGTCTTTCTTGGCCCTCGGTTCTCATCACCGCCAGATAGCCAGTATGTGATGTCGGGATTTATAAACAGTTTTCCATCAATGTACAACTTGTCGACGGACAGGCGAGTTCTTTTCATTGCGTTTCGGGCATCACGCAGTACTGGGTACAGGAGCCTCCGTCTGCGCAGGATCTCGGGTGGAAATTGATCGGAGATAGAGAACGGAGTATCCTTCAACCTTTTACCTTTTCCCATGATGGCAAGTTTCGCCTTTGAGTCTGTAAGTTTGGCCACAACGGGACGGGGTCTTAACATCCCAGGTCTGGATTGTCCGATGCGGTGAGCCCTGGAGAAGTGGAAGGCATCCACCTCTTGCTCATCGAGCTTGAGGCTGTCTTTCAGGAAGGATTTAACCAGTTGTTCGGTCTCCATGTAAGTTTCCTTTCCTTTTTCCGGTATCCCATGAATGATTACATTATCCCTCATGCTACGGCATTGCATATCAAGGACATCTTTCGACAGGTGGAAATTATCATACTGGAGATCAGCCACTTGTTGTTTGAGGCAGTTTAAGTCCATCCTCAGTGATGCATTATCTTTTTTAAGGACATCAATTGTGGCCTGGCTAAACTCTAGTGAGGCTCGTAGATCTTTGACATCTTGAGACAACTGAGTTAGCAATTCCAGTTTGTCCATCTGGGTCATAATTTGTCTTATGGAGTCACGTATTTCTGACAAATCTAATGAGAACGAACCATCCATGGAGTCACTGTCACTAGCGCCCTGCAGCTCCTGCTGTTTCACTAGTCGTTTGCATTTGCTTTTCCCAGGCATATTATAAAAGCACGCGTCAATATAAGACTCCAATTCCTCTATGGTTTCGTGGGCAAAGGACTCCAGATTGAAGGTGGACTTGTTGAATGCAGGTTGCATTAGATTAAGCAGGCATAATAGGGAAAGATTGGCTCAAACAAATACAGCTCAACAAAGAAATGCTGTTCCTCCTCAATTTCAAAGTCTTCAGACATGTTGGGCTGTCCTTTGCTAAAAGGCCATAGTGCAAATTATCTTTTAGCTCTGTGGTTACTGTTGTCTCTCCCTGCGGTGCACGTGTCTCGTGATGTAAACACGGGTAAGCAAAGCTCATGCTTTTGCTAGTCTCGCGCAAGCGCGCACACGTGAGCGCAGAGCACAGAGAAGCAGTCAGATCGACAGGCTACAGTGGGACTAAAAACAGAGTTCATATGACGTTTTTCGAAACAACTTTTTATGTCAGGGCTGCAGGACACTTGGATCACTACGGATGAGCATGTTGGAGATATTTTGTGGTTTCAATTTTGTGTTCTTGGACATTAGTCTGGGGCGCCGTCAGCCATTAGGTGTGCTAGCCACTCCCCCCACCAATCTCCGCAAGGGATGTGAGGATTCTAAAATTTCACCAGAGCCTCCCTTGGCATGAGGGTGAGTAGATAATGGCTGAATTTTCATTTTTGGGTGCACTATCCCTTTAAGCGTTCCCTTTATCTTTTTGAGTAGTGTACATTTGTTACATATTTTCCATAATGTGTGGTGTTGTGTTAATACTTACTTGGAGTTGCCCATGCTGTCCAGCACCACTTTTCCACCACGGCAGGAAGGGTAGCGGTTGTAAAAAAACTCATAAAGCATCCCATCATCCACCTCTGGAGTTAGATCTCCCACAAACAGAGAATACATCTGTCTAGAACAAGAGGTGAATACTGAGGCTAGATTTGTTTCCTGTGCAGGCACAAATACATTTGTTTCAATGAAAGGAGGAATTAATGATAATTTCATTATTACTGTAAGTAGATATTTTAGAGGAATGATCAGATTTTTCAGGGTTGTATGGGGTACTCATCCATAGACATTAAATTCCGAACAGCTGATGGTGGTTGGCAGGCTCTCTGTTTGGGGGGGGGGGGGGGGGGGGACACTGATGTCACACATTGAAGCTAAGCAGACTACTGCTGTGGCGGGGTCTGCAAATGAAAAGAATTGTAGCCACCCTAAAAAAGAGAGTCCCACCTAAAAATATCAATATCAACTAGAACTGCAAGCCTCCCCGCGCAACTTGGCCTCCATGCCCCATGGAGCCCACGGTAGTTGGCCCCAAATGACGACGGGTTCGGGGCAAGCGTCAGGACACAGGCCAACATCTGAGCTGCAGTATTCACTGTAATGGGAAGTGCACTGAAAGTACCAAAGGCTGAATGTGTTTATTGCAAGTCACGCCCACTTTGACCAATCATTACCAAACTTTGTGGCTGGCCTTAGGACTGAACCCACATAATGCATCTCTCTCTGTCTCTCTCTCTGTCTCATTGTGACATACGGATTACTGTTAATTTATCATGTTGATCTGTTCTGTATGACATCTATTGCATGCCTGTCCGTCCTGGAAGAGGGATCCCTCCACAGTTGCTCTTCCTGAGGTTTCTACCGCTTTTTTCCCCCGTTAAAGGGTATTTTTGGGGGGAGTTTTTCGTTATCTGCTGTGAGGGTCCTAAGGACAGAGGGATGTCGTATGCTGTAAAGCCCTGTGAGGCAAACTGCGATTTGTGATATTGGGCTTTATAAATAAAATTGACTGATTGATAATTCTCACCAAATTTCGTACAGATCCGCTCAACTTTTACGAAGCATCATATTTCTGGGTTTACAGCGTCCACTAGTGGCCAATTTGGGCCAAATTTGGCACCGAGCCTCTGAACAACTTCTGGAACAAGTGCATCACGTGTCATGTTGATATAATTTAGTCTGACAAAAATATGTAACAATATGTGTATTTTAGCTAGCAAATTATTCCGTCATTAACAATTCGCACATTTTTTGACTGGGCAAAATTCTTTTGATAACTTTAGATCAGGTCCATCTTGAGAGTTGATATGCCATGCAGTTTGGACAAAATCTGTAGGAGGAGTTCGAAAAAGTAGGTTTTGGATGTGTAGCGCCTTAGCGAAGAAAATATGCAGCGGAAGTGGGCGGGGCCTATGTCAGCAAATCCAGCTCTATTGAGGAAATCAGGGGATACAAAGTTTATGGATATATGATTTAAAATGCAGAAGTAACAGGAAAAAATGCATTTGCATCTGTTATAGCGCCACCTAGTGGATTATTAGCGCAATTTTTTGTATGGTAGGTTTGTGTCCTATTCTACATGTCCTCTATAAATTTCCACACTGCGCTCTCTCTTCTCTACAGGCGGGCTTTCCCCCTCCACCAAGACTCTCACATTTTTGGTGTTCAGTATAGACTTCTCTTTTGTTTCTGTTTCTCAGTACAGTATTGCAGACATGTATATGTTTATTTCTGATAATCTGCATGGAGCACAACCACCTCAAGGCCACAATACGTCAGCTACACTGCCTGTTTATCCCTTTTTTTTGTTTGTTTGTTTGTTTGTTTTCCCTCCTTCTCCTCCGCATGCACTGTCACTATATAACTCAGGACTAGCACCTGCCCCCTCCCCCTTGCTTGTTCCTTACTTTCCCCTGAACACACCTTGGTGTATCACGGACCTCTCTGGCTCATATTAGGAAGCTTTTCCAATAAAGGCTGATAGGCTAGTCTCCAGGGAGGGTGGGTGACGGTCACAACCACGCATTGTGGGTATAAAATACTTGACTGCAAGATTAACAGTGCATCAATCTTCACAAGAAGCTTGCACCCTTTTGTGGCGCTGAGCTATGAAGACCAATGCAGACAAGTAGGATAAGAAAAAAACCAAAAAAAAACCAAACATATATATATTTCACAGCGCTTATTACAGTAGTTCAGCTGAAATACATTTTTGTTATTTATCTTGTAACAAGCCACGCCAACTTCAACCAGTCATGACCACGTCAACATATGGACTCAGGAATGGCCCTACGTCATACCCACCAAATTTTAAAAAAAAACAAAACGGTGTGGCTGTTTAGGAGATATAAACTTCCCATGTTTATAGCGCCCCCTAGTGGACAGTGTTTACAAAATTCAGTTCACACCCTCACAGTCACATACTTAGTGAGGATCTCAGGTTTGGGTTTGATAGCTTTTAATTTGACAAAGATATGGAACAGTTCACATTTTCATAGCTAGCTACAAAAATTTGTTCATCAATAATTCGTACACTTTTTGACCGGGCAAAATTCTTTTGATAAATTTATATCAGGTCCATCTTGTGAGTCTAGGTGCCGGGTTTCATGCAGTTCTGTCAAAATCTCTGGAAGGAGTTCGAAAAAGTAGATTTGTCAGTTTTTGCCATTTTTGGTGGGGGAAAAAACTTTAGGCCGAAGTGGGTGAGGCCATGCTCACGTGATGCAGCTCCATTCAGGGAATCGATGGATATAAGGCTTTTGAAAGTGTAACATACGGTGTGTGGGTTACATGCCAAAACGCGTTGGCCTTGGTTGTAGCGCCCCCTGCAGGTGAACATGTGTAATCTTTTGTGTCTGAGGTCCTTGCAGGGGTCTGGACCAACCCTCCCTTGCACGGTGTAGCCTGCAGCACCACTTTGATTTACAGAAAAACAATAAAGCATAATTAAAACTGCAAGCAGCTGTGATCGGGCCCTCACTCTCCCATGCAACCACGGGGGCCTGAGGCACATGGGGGCTGTGGCGCGAAGCGAGAAAAAACCTGGCAGGAGCGAAAAAACGCAATGTTTTCTTCATCCACCAGGGGCACTGGGAGTGTAACTAAATGTGTGCAGGTGTGTCCAGCAGCAGACCCTCATCACACATGTGAAGTTTTGAGCAAATCATGTCAATGTACAGGACTGTCTCAGAAAATTAGAATATTGTCATAAAGTCCTTTATTTTCTGTAATGCAACTAAAAACATGAAAATGTCACACATTCTGGATTCATGACACATCAACTGAAATATTGCCAGCCTTTTATTGTTTTAATATTGCAGATTATGGCATACAGCTTAAGAAAACTCAAAAATCCTATCTCAAATTATTAGAATATCTAGGCTAACTAGTAGGCTAACTAATCACTTGAATCGTCTAATTGACTCGAAACACCTGCAAGGGTTTCCTGAGCCTTTAAAAACACTCGCTTGGTTCAGTAAACTAAATCACAAGTATGGGGAAGACTGCTGACCTGACTGCTGTCCAGAGGACCATCATTGACACCCTCCATCAGGAGGGTAAGACCCAAAAAGAAATTTCTAAAAGAGCAGGCTGTTCACAGAGTGCAGTTTCGAAGCACATTAACAATGTGGCAGGAAACGCTGCATAACCAAGAGAGGTGACCGCAGCCTTAACAGCATTGTGAACAAGAGCCGCTTCCAGAATTTGGGGGAGCTTCAAAAACAGTGGACTGAAGCTGGAGTCCAGGTATCAAAAGCCACTGTTCACAGACATGTCCGGGAAATGGGCTACAACAGTCGGATTCCCATGGTCAAGCCACTCCTGAACTCAAGACAACGGAAGACGCGTCTGACTTGGGCTACGGAAAAGAAGCACTGGACAGTTGCAGATTGGTCCAAAGTCCTCTTTTCAGACGAAAGCAAGTTTTGTATTTCATTTGGAAGTCAAGGCACCAGAGTCTGGAGGAAGGCTGGAGAGGAGCAAAATGCAAGTTGCTTGAAACCAGTGTGAAGTTCCCACAGTCAGTGATGGTTTGTGGAGCCATGTCAGCTGCTGGTGTTGGTCCACTGGGTTTCATCAAGTCCAGAGTCAATGCAATGGTATACCAAGAGATTTTAGAGCACTACATGCTTCCGTCTGCTGAACAGCTCTATGGAGATGATGATTTCATCTTCCAGCATGATCTGGCACCTGCCCACAGTGCCAAAACCACCTGTAAAGGTGCGTTCACACCGGACCTGTTTTTTTTTTTTTTTCGCTAGAGACGACTTTACATACAAAGTCAATGCAAACGGGCGATTGAGCGTATATTCGCCCGGGAGAAAAACCGCTCGGGCTCTGAGCGACAGCGACAGAGCGTTTTTTCGCCCATCGCTTGAGATGAGAAATCTCATCTGGAGCTGTATTTCGCTGGGTCCTGTCGCTTGCAGCTCAACGCTGATTGGCTTCCGTAATCCCGGAATCACGGGGGGTGCTCACTACACCTCTGAGCATTTATACCTCCGACCGCAATTATACATTTTGATACATACAGGTAGGCTACATACCTACATATTGCAAAACTCTGTCAAAGTACACCAAGGCATACATTTTCGTTTCCAAATATTTATTTGAAAACAAAACCATTCATATGTTTAGTAAAAAAACATTTTGTTAATAATAGAAAATGAATGTAATCTCAATAGTGACCGCGCCAGCCGGCGGGACTGCAGCACTTGGAGGAGCGCTGTAATCCTGGCGAGCCTAGTGTAAAGCACCACGGACAGCGCCAATGCATCTATCACTGTAGCTCAGACGCCCTGGTGAGCGGAGTTGGAGCTGGAGCTGCCTCAACCATAGGTTATTGGTAGGAAGAAAAACGGCTGCTGAAAAAACTGTCACTGTCAGCTGCCTCCAAGCACCGCAATGATCTGCCAGACCGTCATATGTAACTTCACTGTTTATGCTGCCCGTGTGTTCAGAAGCACACAATGAATGCATTTGAGTAATTTCCGAGACGTTATGATAAAATAAAAAAAATATTACAGACTACAGTGTAGAATAGGACTGACAACCTCTTCAATGTCTCATGTCAATTAATTAACACTATTTGTCGCTTTTTTATAATGCCTTCCTTTCTTTCTTTCTTTTTTTTGCTGCTGCTGCGCTCCTGCACCGTGTCTCCAGTTGAAAGTTGTGATTTGCTAAATACATTCTACAATAATAAATTAGATTAACATTTGGTCTATAATAACGTTTTTACATATTACGCATTTTCATGAAAAACCTTAAGAATAAAAGAAATAAACACCGAAATAATTAGTGGAAACTTTTTTTTAAATTGATATTCCTCCTCTCTGATATACTAACACACATACACACACATACACAAACACACACACACACACACACACACACACACACACAGGCACGCAGACACACGGCTGTGCGGTCACTGTACATTCGGTTTTTATTGATAACAAAATGTTTTTTTATTGACCGTATGAATGGTCGTCGTCGTCGTCGTCCTCCGCTTATCCGGGTCCGGGTCGCGGGGGCAGCAGCCTCAGCAAAGAAGCACAGACAGTCCTCTCCCCAGCCACTTCCATCAGCTCTTCCGCAGGAACCCCGAGGCGTTCCCAGGCCAGCCGGGCGATGTAGTCCCTCCAGCGTGTCCTGGGGCGGCCCCGAGGTCTCCTCCCGGTTGGACACGCCGGAAACACCTCCCAAGGAAGGCGTCCGGGTGGCATCCTTACTAGATGCCCAAACCACCTCCACTGGCTCCTCTCGATGTGGAGGAGCAGCGGCTCTACTCCGAGTCCCTCCCGGATGTCCGAGCTCCTCACCCTATCTCTAAGGCTGAGCCCAGCCACCCTGCGGAGGAAACTCATTTTGGCCGCTTGCACTCGCGATCTCATTCTTTCGGTCACTACCCAGAGCTCGTGACCATAGGTGAGGATTGGAACGAAGATAGACCGGTAAATCGAGAGCTTCGCTTTTTGGCTAAGCTCCCTCTTCACCACAACGGACCGGTTCAGCGCCCGCATCACTGCTGATGCCGCCCCAATCCGCCTGTCCATCTCTCCTCCATCCTACCCTCACTCGTGAACAAGACCCCCCCCGACCCGGAGAGGGCAATCCACCCTTTTCCGGCTGAGGACCATGGCCTCAGACTTGGAGTGCTGATTCTCATCCCAGCCGCTTCACACTCGGCTGCGAACCGTCCCAGCAAGAGCTGGAGGTCACTGTTTCGATGGAGCTAGGAGGACCACGTCATCTGCAAAAAGCAGGGACGAGATCCTCCCGCTACCGAACCTGACCCCCTCCACCACTCGGCTGCGCCTAGAAATTCTGTCCATAAAAGTTATGAACAGAACCGGTGACAAAGGGCAGCCCTGGCGGAGTCCAACCCTCACCGGGAACAGGTCCGACTTATTGCCGGCCACGCGAACCAGACTCGTGCTCCTTCGGTACAGGGACTGGATGGCCCTTAGCAGAGGGCCACCAACCCCATACTCCCGGAGCACCCCCCACAGGATGCCCCTGGGGACACGGTCGTAAGCCTTCTCCAAATCCACAAAACACATGTGGACCGGTTGGGCAAACTCCCATGCCCCCTCCAGCACCCTGGTGAGGGTAAAGAGCTGGTCCACGGTTCCGCGTCCAGGACGAAAACCACATCGCTCCTCCTCAATCTGAGGTTCAACTATCGACCGGACCCTCTTCTCCAGCACCCTGGAGTAGACCTTACCAGGTAGGCTGAGGAGTGTGATCCCCCTGTAGTTGGAACACACCCTCTGGTCCCCCTTCTTGAAAATGGGGACCACCACCCCGGTCTGCCACTCCAGAGGCACTGCCCCCGATGTCCACGCAATGTTGCAGAGGCGTGTCAACCAAGACAGCCCTACAACATCCAGAGCCTTGAGATATCCAGGACGAATCTCATCCACCCCCGGGGCTCCGCTGCCTCGGAGTTGTTTCACTACCTCGGCAACTTCTGCCCCAGAAATTGGACGACCCGCCCCCGATACCCCCGTCTCTGTTTCCTCACTGGAATACGTGCTGGTGGGATTGAGGAGCTCCTCAAAGTATTCCTTCCACCGCCCGACAATGTCCTCAGTTGACGTCAGCAGCTCCCCGCCCCCACTGTAAACAGTGTGAGCTAGTTGCCGCCTTCCCCCCCTGAGGCGCCGGACGGTTTGCCAGAACCTTTTTGGAGCCGATCGATAGTCTTCCTCCATGGCCTCACCGAACTCCTCCCACGCCCGAGTTTTTGCCTCCGCGACTGCTGCCGCTGCACTCCGCTTGGCCCGCCGGTACCCGCCAGCTGCTTCCGGAGACCCACAGGCCAACCATGCCCTGTAGGCCTCCTTCTTCAGCCTGACGGCTCCCCTCACCTCTGGTGTCCACCAGCGGGTTCGGGGATTACCGCCACGACTGGCACCAGCTGCCTTGCGGCCACAGCTTGCAGCCGCCGCCTCGACAATGGCAGGGCGGAACAAGGCCCATTCGGACTCAATGTCCCCCTCTGCCCTCAGGACACGGTTGAAGCTCTCCCGGAGGTGGGAATTGAAGATCATCTGGACAGGTTCTTCCGCCAGGCGTTCCCAGCAGACCCTCACTGTTCGCTTGGGCCTGCCAGGTCTGCGCGGCGTCTTCCCCCACCATCTGATCCAACTCACCACCAGGTGGTGATCAGTTGACAGCTCTGCTCCTCTCTTCACCCGAGTGTCCAAAACATATGGTCGCAGGTCAAATGATACGACTACAAAGTCAATCATTGACCTGCGACCTAGGCTGTCCTGGTGCCACGTGCACCGATGGACATCCTTATGTTTGAACATGGTGTTAGTTATGGCCAAACTGCGACCCGCACAGAAGTCCAATAACTGAACACCGCTCGGGTTCAGATCGGGCAGGCCGTTCCTCCCAATCACGCCCCTCCAGGTCTCGCTGTCATTGCCCACGTGAGCGTTGAAGTCCCCCAGCAGAACAATGGAGTCCCCGGTTGGGGAACTGTCCAGCACCCATCCCAGGGACTCCAAAAAGGGCGGGTACTCTGCACTGCTGTTTGGCGCATAAGCGCAGACAACAGTCAGGACCCGTTCCCCGACCCGAAGGCGCAGGGAAGCAACCCTTTCGTCTACTGGGGTAAACCCCAACGTACAGGCAGAGAGTCTGGGGGCTATCAGAAAGTCCACCCCGGCCCTCCGCCTCTCACCCGGAGCAACTCCAGCAGAGGAGAAGGTCCACCCCCCCCTCAAGGACTTGGGTCCCAGAGCCGGAACTATGTGTCGAGGTGAGGCCGACTATATCTAGCCGGTAGCGCTCAACCTCTTCCACCAGCTCCAGCTCCTTCCCCGACAGAGAGGTGACATTCCATGTCCCAAGAGCCAACTTCTGTAGCCGAGGATCGGACCGCCAAGGCCCCCGCCTTGGTTTGCTGCCCAATCCACATTGCACCGAACCCTTCTGGATCCCTCTGCGGGTGGTGGGCCTGCAGGGGGACGAGCCCATGTAGCCGGTTCGGGCTGGGCCCGGCCGGGCCCCATGGGTGAAAGCCCGGCCACCAGGCGCTCGCCCACGGGCCCCAACCCCAGGCCTGGCTCCAGGGCGGGGCCCCGGTAACCCTCCGGGCCGGGTACACAGGTTCTTTCTGTTATCCATCATGAAGGGTGTTTTGAATCGTTCTTTGTCTGACCCTTCGCCCAGAACCAATCTGCCTTGGGAAACCCTACCAGGGGCAAAATGCCCCCGACAGCATAGCTCCTAGGGTCATTAGGGCACTCAAACTCCTCCACCACGATAAGGTGACGGTTCTCGGAGGAGCATATGAATGGTTTCGTTTTGTAATAAATATTTGGAAACGAAAATGTATGTTTTGGTGTACTTTGACAGAGTTTTGCAATATGTATAGCTACCTGTTTGTATCAAAATGTATAATTTTCGGCTGCTGCCACAGTCGAAGGTATAAACGCTCAGACATATGTATTGTCTCTGTGTGTTTTAACATCTATTGTTGCTTTTAATTTCAGCTATACTTTTTAACTTTTTATGAAGCTGACATGTCATGACAGTCAAGCACTAGGACTAGTTCATTAAAATACAACATATGGAAATCACACCAAAATGACAAGTCAAAATCAAAATGACCGACTTGGTGCCAGAGATTTTTATGTGCATCTGGACAACATACACGTTTACCAATTTTCATGTTACTACTTCAAAAACATATCGGGGTGCATGGGGAAGAGCCATTATCATGTCCAGTAAGTTTGAAGCTGCTAAAATCAAGTATGTGGGAGGGAGTGCCGTTCGAAATTTGATGGCAAGAAAACTAAAAGTTGCCAAAATTTGTCACGCCCTAGCGGCCACGCCCCTTGACATAGATAAAACCTTTTCATAACTTTTGATTAGCATGTTCTCAGGATGATCTGTACCAACTTTGAAGTCAATTGGACAAAATCCCTAGGCGGAGTTCGTTCAAACATGTTAAAAATTCAAATCAAAATGGCTGACTTCCTGTTGGGTTTACGGTATGGGCCCAAGAGGATTTTTTGTGCGTCTTGGCATGTTCTATGAGCCCACCAATTTTCATGCGTGTAAGTGAAACTCACAGGTGGGGATCGAGGCACGAATTCTTCTAGGGGGCACTATGTCGCCATTTGGCCCCATCCACATAAAACACTGCCAAAACATCAAATTTTTCGCCAGACCAAACATGTGCCAATTTTGGTGAGTTTTTGAATTTGGGAAAGGGGCAAAATTGGAGATTACATGTTCATAATAATAATAATAATAATAATAATAATAATTAAAGCTGCAAGCAACAATGAACGGACCCTCGCACCTTCATGCAAATCAGGAGGCTGGCAGGACGCGTTCTGACGCGTCACTTCATTTCTGTCAAAGTTAGACATCGCATGCAAGAGCAACTTGGCCTATCCTTGTTACAGTGCTGGAATGACATATTTCACATTTTGTATCACTTTCTCTTTCAACTAGGGGGAGTTGGAGAGTGCACTAATTATACATCATGTTTTTATACATCAAATACACACCACAGCATGTAACTTTCAGATAAATCGAAACGTAAGTGTTTGATGAGACATATTTCCTGTCACCACTAGGTGGCACTATGAGTATCAGGAAATATGGTTATGTTAATGTGTTCAGGGCAGGACTAATACGAATCGTGTGAAGTTTGGTGGAGATTGGACCATTTATACCAAAGCTACAGCAATTTCGCTTTTCATGGCTAGACCTCAAGATTCAACGCTAGGCAGTGGGCGCACCATTCAACATTGGATAAATCCTGTGATAACTTTTGGTCACAATGTAGTCAGGCTTACATACAATAAGTTTGGAGCCAATCTGATTAAATCTGTAGGACAAGTACGTTAACTTACAAGCCCTGGAAATGGACATAAATGCACAAAAGTGGCACAAATAAATTCAAAATGGCGGACTTCCTGTTCCTGCTTTTTTGTACGTGATAGAGCGATACAGGTGCCTACCAAGTTTCATACATGCAGGTCAAACCAGCTTTGGGGGCTGCTTAATTGAATTATTCTAGGGGGTGCTGTTGAGCCATTTTGGTGCATCAAAGCACAAAAATCACATCAGACAACAGGACTTGCGACCTGTAAGGTGTATGCCATGTTTGGTGACTTTTCAAGCATCCCTTGTCCCTTCAAAACAACATCGTGTTTAATGGCGAATAAGGTGGCGCCACGGTGACAGTGTTTGATGAAAACTTAAGAGCTTCATTTTTAAACATCATCAAGATCTAAGGACTATTTTTCAGCAAATTTGAGGGGGGTCTGATTAACCTGCTAGAAAATGGACATCAAAGAATGAACAAAGTAACTTTCTGTTGCCAGTAGGTGGCGCTATGACGGTGATCCAAAATTCCTCTTTAGATATGTTCAGGGCTGGACTGTCATCATATGTGTTTTGGCAAGATATGCCCACGTGGAGTCAAGTTACAGCAACGTCTTTCATCACAGCAAAACATCAAAGTTCGCCGCCAGGCAATGGCCACGCCCTTCGACGAAAACTCACAGTTTCCACAATAAAGGGTCATCAACGTCTTATGACTTTTTTGACCAAGTTTGAGATGGATCTGGTCAATTCTGTAGGAGATGCACATTAAAGTCTAAAACATGACATTTCCTGTTGCCAGTAGGGGGCGCTATATTTATCTCTATTTATTGACATGTAGATGTGTTCAGGATGGGACTGGCATCACTCCTGTGAAGTTTGGGCAAGATTGGAACATGTATGCTAGAGTTATAAACTACTTCCTGTTTAGTGGCGAGACCCCTAACTTTGACGCCATCCCACGGTCATAAGCATTGACGAAAACTCAAGCTTTTGATAAATTTTCATCTTCAAGGTCTTGGGATGGGACAGACCAAGGTTTGAAGTCGTTTGGATGAAATCTCTAGTACTAGTTTGTTCATTTTTGACCCCTGGAAATGGCCAAAAATGCATCAAAATTGCACAGTAAATTCAAAATGGCTGACTTCCAGTTGGGTTTAGAGCATGCCTCCAAGAGGCTTTTTGGTACGTCTCAGAGGGTTACATAAGCCTGCCAAGTTTCATACATGTAGGTTAAACTAGCTTCAGGGGCTGTTTCCTCAAATATTTGTAGGGGGCGCTACTGAGCCATTTTTTGGAACCCACGCACGAGACACTTGAAATATCAAATTTTTCACCAGTTCTGAGATGTGTGCAAAGTTTCATGAGTTTTCAGGTACGTTAAGGCTCCCAAAAAGGCAATTCATTTGGAGGAAGAAAAATAATAATAATGATGATGATAATAAAAAATCCTTGCATTTCAATAGGGTCCTCGCACCGCTAGGTGCTCGGGCCCTACTTAAAGCTGCAAGCAGCTGTGATTGGGCCCTCACTCCCCAATGCAACCGTCTGGGCCTAAGGCACGTTGGAGCTGTCGCACTCGAGAAGGGACAAAAAACCTGGCAAGAGCGAAAAAACGCAATGTTTTGTTCATCCACCAGATGGCGCTACGAGCGTAACCAGATGTGGCCAGGTGCGTTCAGGGGTAGACCCTCATCACACATATGACACATCGGGCAATGCATGAAGGATTTATACCAAGTTGATGTTCAGTGGCGAAGGATGAAAAGTCGCCACCGCCGCCGCAGCAGCCTGTGTGTGTCACTGTGGCAATTCATCCACTTGATTGTCATGTGGCCACAAAATGTAGTTGATCGGGTCAGGAGCTTGAGGTTGGTGTTAGTCAGTGTAAAAGATGCCATTTCCTGTTTCCACAAGGGGGCGCCATGAGCAACATTGCCTTCGAGCATATGGAGGCGTTGAGGGCGGGGCTCTTATCATGTACAGAAATTTTGAAGCAGTTAGGATGAATTATGTGGGAGAGAGAGCTGCTTGAATATGCATGGTGATGGATCAAAAATGGCAGCACCATAGCAGCCACGCCCTTTGACCTACAGACATGCAGAGCACAACTTTTGATCAGCATGATCTGTAAAAACATTTGAGGTCGATTGGATGAAATCCCTAGGACTAGTTCGTTAAAATACAACATGTAGAAATCACGCCAAAATGACAAGTCAAAATCAAAATGGCCGACTTCCTGTTCGGAGTAGACCATTGGTGCCAGAGACTTTCATGTGCATCTGGACAACATACACATGTGTACCAATTTTCATGTTCCAACTCCAAAAACAAACCCTATGGGGAGGGGTTTTTGAAAATTTCAAGGGGGCGCTATAGAGGCATTTTGTCCCCCCATGGGTGACGCCCCTATCAGATGCAAGAGCTCGCCATTTTTGACCTGTGCATCAATTTTCATGAGGATATGAGGTCAATGAAGTCCTCAAAAAGCCAAACGTATTTGGTGGCGGGGGAGGCGCCATTGCGGCCACGCCCCTTGACATAGAGGAAAGCTTTTAATAACTTTTGATCAGCATGGTGTCAGGATGATCTGTAACAAATCTGAAGTTCACTGGACAAAATCTGTAGGAGGAGTTCGTTAAAATACAACATGTGGAAATCAAGCCAAAATGACACGTCAAAATCAAAATGGCCGACTTCCTGTTCGGAGTAGACCATTGGTGCCAGAGACTTTTATGTGCGTCTGGACAACATACACATGTGTTCCAACTCCAAAAAAAAACCTATGGGGAGGTTTTTTTGAAAATTTCAAGGGAGCGCTATAGACTCATTTTGTCCCCCCCATGGGCGACGTCCCTATCAGATGTAAGAACTCACCATTCTTGACCTGTGTATCAATTTTCATGAGATGAGGTCGTTGAAGCCATCAAAAAGCCAAACTTATTTAGTGGCGAGGGATCGATAGTCACCATGCCGCCACACGGACACCATTAGACGTAGCTTCACAGCATTCATAAGCTAGCTTCACCAACTTGTTCTGCATGCTTTAGAAGTGGAATGGTGGAATATTAACAAATCGGGGTGATCAACTTTTATGAAACGTGATATTTCAGGGTTTACAGCGGCACTAGTGGCCAATTTGGGCAGCGAGCCTCTGAACGACCTCTGGAACAAGAGCGTTACGTGTCATGTTGATATAATTTAGTCTGACAAAAATATGCAACAATATGTATATTTTGGCTAGCAATTTTTTTTTGTCGTTAACAATTCTCACATTTTTTTTACCGGTCAAAATTCTTTTGATAACTTTAGATCAGGTCCATCTTAAGAGTCGACGTGCCAAGTTTCATGCAGGAGGAGACAAAATCTGTAGGAGGAGTTTGAAAAAGTAGGTTTAGGATGTGTAGAGAGTTAGCTAAGAAAATGTGTGGCTTTGGATATGTGAGTTAAAATGTGGAAGTAACAGGTAAAAACTTGTTTGCATCTGTTATAGCGCCACCTAGTGGAGTATCTGTACAATTTTTGGTATAATAGGTCTGTGTCCTATTCTGCATGCACTCTATAGATTTCACAGCCCTCAGTACAACAGTTCAGCTGAAATGAATGTTCGTTGTTTATCTTGTAATAAGCCACACCCACTTCGACCAGTCATGACCACCTTCAATATATGGCCTAAGGAATGACCCTACATCATACCCACCAAATTTCATAAAAATCGGTGTATCCGTTTAGGAGATATAAACTTCCCATGTTTATAGCGCTCCCTAGTGGCCAATGCTCACCAACTTCGGTTCACACCCTCACAGTCACATGGTAACTAAGGATCTCAGGTTTGGGTCTGATAGCTTTTAATTTGATAAAGATATGGAACAGTTCGCGTTTTCATAGCTATCTACAAAAATGTGTTTGTCCGGGCAAAAGTCTTTTGATAACTTTAGATCAGATCCATCTTGTGAGTCTAGGTGCCAAGTTTCATGAAGTTTGGTCAAAATCTCTTTCATTTTTGGTGGAAAAAAAGTTTGGCAGAAGTGGGCGGGGCCATGCACACATGATGCAGCTCCATTCAGGGAATCCATGGATATAAGGCTTTTAAATGTGCGACATACAGTGTGGGAGTTACATGCGAATCGCAAAGACCTTGACTGTAGCCCAAATTGCACCACCCTCCCTTGCACGGTGTAGCCTGCAGCACCACTTTTACTTACGGAAAAATAATGATGAGATGTATAATAATAATGATAAAAATCTGAACAAAAACAGTAGGTTTCCCAGCACCACTGGTTCTGGGAAAAGCGTCCGCTTGCATACGGGTTTCACAGGCCCCGCGGGCTTGGACCCCTAATTAAAGTGTACGCTATATTTTGAATGTCTCCTGCTTCTCCATGCTGTCAGACAGCAATTTCCGACTGGAAAATGAAGCCATTGTATCATTCTCTTTTAAGCCAAACTGAGAAAAACAGTGATTTAACATTGCTGAACACAGGCAGTGCTGATCTACCGCTGCCTTGATCAGTTATATTGTTTGTGTTATTGTATGGCGTTTAAAAGGGTTAGTTTAGATTCATCAAAGTCACACAATAAAAAACAAACTCATCACAGCCGTAGTAATCCAGCAGCTCATGTGTTGTTCAGCAAGCTAAAATGACCATTTTTGTCAAAGGAGCCTGGTGGCTTTCACAAGAGTATAGATGGGAAACTGAAGCCATTAATGACTTCCCTGTCAGAATGGGCTGTCTGACATTAAGGCAAAGCAGTTAAAATACTTAAATATAGCATACAATTAAACTGATATTCAGCATATTACATACAGTAGGTGTCAGTCGGCACACCCCCAGTTTGGAGAAGCAGGCTGGAGTCACACATGAAAGTAAAGCAATGTACTGCTGTGGTTGGGTTCAGCAGCAGATTGCAGTTTAAAAAAAATACATAAAAAAAATAAAAATCAATAAGTACCCCATACAACCCCGTTTAAAAATCTGAACTATCCCCTTTACTGTCATCTTTAATATCCTGCTTCTCCATTTTGACTCACCCACTGTCTTGTTTCCCAAAGGTGGCTCGGTTTAATTTGAATCTTGTGGGCTGTAAGAAAGAAACATTTCAGTCCACCATGCCATTTTCAGAATTGTCCATCAACTGAGATAAGAAAAAAAAAAAGGCCATTGTATGAACAATCTTTATACCGGATTGGCTCCTGGTAAGGCTTTTCCATTGATTTTGCGGAGACACCTCTCAGCTGTGGCCTCATCTGTCATCTCCACGAAACAGTAACCCAGCGCACCCCTGGGTGATGAGACACTGTTTAACGTAAAAATAGAGCAAATCCAAAAAAGACAACTGCTTGTAGATTTAGTTCTTACCCTGTCATCTTGTTGCGTATGATCCGTACATTTATCACTTGCTCTCCCATGGTAGAGAAGGCTCTGGTGATAAACTTCTCATCCATGTAGGCCTCCAGCTATAGAGCAGAGGAAAACAGATTGTAAGAAAAGAGCTCAGGATTGGTGGTGAATGATTAATACAAGGCTGTAGTTAGGGTCCGGGCAGCTAAACTGCCAGGACACTACTGTAATCCTATTGTAATCCTAGGTATTCTTCTTCTTCTTCTTCTTCTTACTTACTTCCCATGGGTGAAAACTCACCAAACTTTGCACAAAGGTCCAGTCTCATGCCAAATATCCTTAGCTGTAAACTCAAGCCAATAGTCCTGATGGTGGCGCTACAGTAAGTGTCTAAAGTTCAAAACTTTGAAAATTTATAACAAATCAACCATACGTGCTACAAACTTCACAACTTTCATCAAACTGTAGCCCCAATACTGAAGAACTTTTGTACATTTACACTGTAAAACTTCGGGCACCTTAAGAATGACTATACTCTTAATGCTAGGGACCAAAAATGGTTCCTCTCATAAAAGTGTAATAAAAATGAAATAAAGTTGTTTTTTTTTTCCACTTTCAGTGCATCAAATCTTTTCAACAACTTCAGACCTAACCATAGATAAAAGTTTTTAATTATTTTTGTTATATTTTTTATGTTTTGATGCCCTTTTTGTCATAAGAACCCTGATTTTTTTCAACATGAAAAACACAAAACCAAGCCAAAGGATCAAACACGAGAAACATGATACAACACCTGTGGGACAACCACCCGGCTTTACATGCACAAGTAAAGGTAAATGCACAATAACTGGGTTAAAATACATCAATCTCAATTTATCTAATGTAACATTGAATTAAAACATTATATGTTAGCGTGCCATTTGCAATTAATGGCGCAGTGGTATGATATGAGTTGGGCTTACAGTGCAACGTGACAAGCTAAGGCAAGTCTCAATTTTTTTTTTGATGGATAGTTTTACAGTTTGTGTGCACACAGCGTGAGGTTGTGATGGTTTTGGGTCTGTGTAGCTCTTTGAAGTGAGATGACAGGCAGAAACTCACGTCCACACGAGTGCGGGATTTCACAAATGCTCGTCGTTTATTTTTACATCAACTTAACAACACTCCAAGCTTACCAAGCCCGGTTGTACGGCTACTATATTTTCATACATGAACACCGAATATTCAGTAACCGAATATATTTGGCCGAATATTGCAAAAAAAACACACATTCAGTATTCTGTGGAATAAGTTAAAAGCAAAGCCGAATAATAGCGGCGTGTTTTGATAACGCAATCAAACAGCGTGCAATGACGGGGGGATTAAAATGTCTGCTGTGTGGCGATCTGTCCGTCACCGCACTCGCATTTGGGACTAAAAATAGTTTTGAGCGAGCAAAATAGGCTTAAATCATTCAGCACGCTGTGTGAGTACAGATTTCAACCACCAGCAGAAACCGGTTATGGGTTGAATGAGGGTCACAGACACAGACAGTATTGTATTCCTGTCAAATACGGCGGCCATCGGCTTACCGGCGGCGACGGAGAAGTCAGCTCCAATAATATCCTCTTCTTGGCATCATGACTGCCCAAAAGTACCTGAACAGCCGAGCCGTGGCGGCACACAGGTATGTGGTGTGTCAGAGGAGAAATGAGCCGTTCACATTTCTGTCATTGTGTTAGGTAACGGCTCACAAACCTCACCCAACCTTTGGGACTGTTCTTTACTTATGAAGGGACTGTCAGAGGAGGAGGGTGGCTCATTGATTCTTATTTCATTAATTTATTTATTTTGTTTTGATCCCCCCTATGTTAATCACTTTTTGATAATGTTTATGAAGTATGAATAAGTCAATAAGTAATTTATTCCATTGAAATATCATTGATGTGTGATAGAAAAGTGATTTATCTTTTAATAAATGACAAAAGGCACATCTGCCTCATTTTCACTGTGGTATCCTGATACTACTCAGAACCGTGATATTTTCATTGGTATCGCACAGTAGGTCCCAATTTAGGTACCATGACAACACTAATCTGGAGGGGGTTCATCTGCAAAACCTAATGAAAAACTAAACAACCATATTCGGTATTCGGTACTCGGCCAAGCGTTTAATATTATTCAGCTTCAGCTTCGGCCCCAAATTTTCATTTCGGTGCATCCCTAGTGGAGGATATATGTAATGTCTTCTAAAGGTCCTCAGTCAGTGAACATTTAGCATTAGTATTACCTCCTTTTGCTTCCTCCCATCTGTGTTGAGTAAATGTTGGACTTGTCCTTCCAGCACGATGTCTGTTTCATTTATTATTTACACTGCACGAGATATGCTTTCAATTTATTTGTGTAATTGTAATTTAAAGACAACAAAAAGACAAGCACATCCTAGAAAACACTTAGACTGCTGGACCACAAAGAGGCATGTAGTAAAGGTAGAGTCCACACACTACTTTTTATGTTGGCATGGAAATAAATGAAACTCAAAGATCTATAAGGAGTGTTCATGTGATTTTACACATTTATAGTGTGAAATTAATGAATGCATAATAATCGTGATCTTTGTAAAACCGTGATTATTTCTCTGACAATAATCGTACCAAGAAAATCTATATTCATGACATCCCTACCCACAACATGCCGCAAAGTGGGAGCTAGAATGTAGTTGGAGATCCGCGGTCCTCCATTTCCATGCCCTAGAAAGGCCGATAAGATCCACCGGGGCACTGTGTGTCTGTGCTCGCTGGCTGCAACAGTTGGAAACACGGAGCGAGGGAATTTTAAAAGCCTACGTCAAGAAAGAGGCTACTTAACCAATGTAAGCGTTCCCGTTTGAAAATATGGCGGCATATTCCAGGTGTGGCCCCCCCTTCTAAATCCAAGAAAACGGATACACAACAACAAGCTAACCATGACACGGAGACCACTTGTTCTGCGGAGACTAACGTAACGGTGCGTTATGCTAGGAAATTTAGCCAGAGGTGGTACACAACAGAGTCCGGACAACCAAGAGATTGGCTGAAGTTTGAAGATGGGGTAATGTACTGTGTTCACTGCTGTGCCAAAGCAACGGGTAAAAGACGATTAAACTAATTTGTTACTGGGACTTCCACCATGATACTTGAGAACAGTGAGGAGGCGGTATCTTTCTTCTGAAGTGGCTGCAAATTTTATTGAGATTTTACAGAGCACTCCTGCTGAAATTTTACCTGCACCTTGTGATTTTATCGTTGATAATTTTAACAGTAAACTGAAGTCAACTCTCGACTCAGTAGCTCCACCTGTAACGAAAACAATAATAAGAAAACCTACACCCCCGTGGAGAAAAAACGATGAAATCAATAAACTGAAAAGACAATGCAGGAGTGCTGAGAGAAGATGGAGAAAGAGTAAACTGACCGTTCATTATGAGATTTTACGTCAACAACTCAAAACCTACAATAACGCAGTCAAAAAGGCCCGAATTTCCCATTTCTCACAACTCATCACCAACCATAAAAACAACCCCCGGTCCCTCTTTTAATATTTTAACAGGCACTGATTTTAATAAAGTTCTTCAGTACCAACAGATGATCTTTCTGAAGACTTTGCAGACCACTTCAGAACTAAAATCAAGGACATCAGATCCAGTCTGTTATCCAAGAAAGTTCTGTCTGTTACCACACCTGGACTGTTGTCCTTGCCTGAGGAAACACTGGAGAGTTTTGCCCTGGTTGATGCAAGGACACTTGGTTGAGTTTTCTCCCAAGTAAACCCAACAACCTGCCTTTTAGATCCAATTCCCACATCACTTTTATAGACGTTTTATGGTTTCTTTGAGGAGCAGTTTTTAAACATCATGAATTGCTCTCTTCAGACGGGTGTCTTCCCCACCGCCGAAGCCCCTTCTGAAGAAGAGCAACTTAGACCTCAACGTTCTTAATAATTACCGGCCTGTATCCAACTTACCGTTTTAAAGTAAAATTTTAGAAAAACTGTTTTTTTACCAAGTTAATGACTTTTTAAACAGAAATACAATTTTAGAGAGGCATCAGTCTGGTTTTAGGAGTAACCACAGTACCGAGACAGCTCTTCTAAAGATTTTAAACGACATCAGGTGGAATTTAGATAACAAAAAGCTCACAGTGTTGGTTCTACTGGATCTAAGCGCCGCTTTTGATACGGTACACCATCACAATTTATTAAAAAGACTCAGACACCTGGTTGGCCTCTCCAGTACTGTCCTTGACTGGTTTTGTTCTTATCTCACAGACCGATGCTTTTATGTAAGTATGGATACATGTTCCTCAGGAACCCATGACATTGGATGTGGGGTTCCCCAAGGCTCAATTTTAGGTCCACTTCTCTTTAATCTTTACATGCTTCCCCTTGGGGACGTCATCAGGACACATGGCATCAGCTTCCATAGTTATGCCGATGATACACAGCTATACATCGCCCTGTCTCCTGATGACACAGGGCCAATTGATGCCCTTTTTAACTGCCTTGTAGACATCAAGTCATGGATGGCAGAGAATTTCCTACAGCTCAACCAGGACAAAACTGAGGTTTTAGTTATAGGTCCCGACGGCCAGAGAGAGAAACTTTTACCAAAACTACAGGATCTTAAACCAACCCAATCAGTAAAAAATTTGGGCGTGACTTTTGACTCTGAGCTGATTTTTATCCCACATATCAAAAATATAACGAAAATAGGTTTTTATCACCTTAAGAATATAGCCAGAGTCCACCCGTTTCTCTCTCAGGCCAGAGGTGCTAATGCATGCTTTTATTTCCTGTCGCTTGGATTACTGTAATGTCCTGCTCTCTGGTCTCCAATTATTACAAAACTCAGCCGCACGCGTACTGACGAGGACCAGAGGGCGGGAGCATATTACACCGGTTTTAGAGTCGCTGCATTGGCTCCCCGTCCGCTTCAGGATCGATTTTAAGATTCTCTTACTGGTTTTTAAATGTCTTAACGGCCTTGCGCCCTCTTATTTATCTGATCTGCTTTTACCATATCAACCCTCGCAGACCCTGAGGTCCTCCGGCACTGGCCTTTTAACCATACCAAAACCCAGAACAAAAACCCATGGTGAGGCAACATTTAGCCACTATGGCCCCCACCTGTGGAACAGCCTGTCGGAGAGCCTCAGGACTGCAGAGACTGTTGATATTTTTAAAAGAAGATTAAAGACACACCTTTTTAATCAGGCTTTTAACTAATATTTTAAACTCTTCTTATGTTCTTATCTGGTTCTATCCTATTTTATGTTGCTGCTTTTATCTTGATTTTTAAGATGATATTAATCTTAATAATTTTCTGTTTTTATTTATCACTAGTACTGTATTTATTCTATTTTATTTATAATCTTACGTATTTTATTTTTGGTACTGTATTTATTTTATTTTATTTTTTCTTTTAGTCCTATTTTATGCTTTTAGTTTTCAGCTGTTAACTCCAGTGTTTCCTCAGGGGGGTCCTCCACACTGGGAGCTGTGTCGGGTCTGCTAGTGGGGGTGCTGTCCTTGGGTCCCTTTGGCCCGGCCGGCTGGGGGTTCCTCCCTTCGATGTGGGGGTCCACCTGTCTGTCGGAGTCGGGGGGCCTGGGTGCTGGTGCCCCCGATGGCACGGCCTGCGGCTCCTCCCAGTATGGACGACCCCAAAGGTGGCGTTTCCTTGATCCTCAGTACCATGCCATGTCTCCCTATTTTGTGTGTGTGTGTGTGTGTGTGTGTGTGTGTGTGTGTGTGTGTGTGTGTGTGTGTGTGTGTGTGTGTGTGTGTCTAGTATGGAGGGTGGGAGGGAGGGGCTTTCTTTGTAATTGTTTTTCTTTCTTTAATTGTGTTAATTGTTTTTTAATTCTGTAAAGCACTTTGTGTTGCATGTCCGTGCAGGAAAAGCGCTCTACAAATAAAGTTGATTGATTGATTGATTGAGTGATACTTGAAAACATAAAAATATGCGAAACGTCAAAACTCCACAAAGACTGCTTCTCGACGTACACGGTACACACTACCCCTCATCTAGCTACCGAAGGTGTGCAAAAGTTGACCAAACTGTCCGAGTCGACACTGGCTAAAATGAGGATACTGTTCAGAAATGCGCACGCCATCGCCAAGAAATCCAGACCTTACACGAACTTCGTTTGGATGTGCGAGTAAGTTTGATGTATTTTTGTTTGCAGCCTTCTTCATATGATCATCTATCCACCTTATTTTTCACAGTAACACGGAGGCAAAACAGAACGCAGCCAGCTTCCGTTTTTTTGTGCGACACTTGCGGTCCAGCACTCTTGACTACTGTGTCACATTTTTCACGTCACTATATCACTGTTTAGACTAATTTGATATTTGTAAAGTCGAGAAACACAATGATCGAACAAACGTTACTATTTCTGTGTGCACGAACATGCGAAAATGACATTCCTACTGAACCACCAGGAAAAACATTCCTTGAATAAAATCAGATGAGATAATTAATTCTGAATTTAAATTAATTATTTTAACATTAAAACTTTACATTAAAGTGTCACTTATTATAAAATAGTATAACTTTCTATAAAGGACACAAGGCAAATATCTGTACATTGTTATCTTAATGTACTTTTCTTTTTTTGTCATTACAGTTTAGATGAGAAGAAAGGGGTGACAGTGGGGCAAACCTACAGGAATGATGTAGAGAGTAGGCTGTTCGTGCACTACATTGCCAAAGTTGAAAGGCAGAACACACAGGAGCTTTTGGAGGGCTCAAAATTCCTGTATATCCTTCCTGATGGCCCAACTGACAGTGGAGTGCTGGAGGGGGAGCTTCTTTATGTTCAGCTGTGCAAATTAGGAAATGTGAGTGTCAGGTCTATAGGGGTAGATTCAGTTTAGAAGGTTGATGCAGCCCACATCACAGCTACCATTAGAGGGCTCATGGATCCTGTTTCTCCTGGCTGCGAGTCGAAGCTGGTAGCCTGTGCCACGGATAGAGCAGCCGTAATGACCGGGGCCTTCAACGGTGTGGTCAGCAGGTTACGGGGAGACAGTAAGTATATAGTCGGTATGGCCCATCGACTTGAGCTGGCGTTCCACGATTCCATCATGACCAATACCATGTTCCAGAAGGTGGAGGACTTGCTTGCTGGCCTGTACAGCTTTTACCATCAAAGCCTCCTGAACAGAGCCAACTTGCTGAGCACCTGTGAGCTCCTCAACAAGACTCCCTTGATGCCCACCAGAATTTGGGGGACTCGATGGGTTGGCCACCTCCTACGGTCATTGGAAAACTTCCTAAGAGGATATGTGCCCATTGTACAGCACCTGAAACAAGTGATTTTCATTGAAATGACCATTGTGTCTCATTGAATATTATAATGTATCATATAGGCCATTGTTCTTCCATAGTTTTAGCCTACGGCTTCATTTTTAATTTGCTGTTGCTTGTTTTGTTTTTATGTGTATATTCCAGATTCAATCGCCTGATACCCAGGGTGCCCGTCGGATCCAGCAGCCAAAAGTGAAGAGATACTTCAGCTCTGCCAGGGATAGCTCTCTGCTGAGATTCTGTGGTTTCCTGCACGACACCTTGTCCCACTTGAGCAGCCTCTCTGCAACACTTCAGAAGTCTGGGATCATTCTTACAGAAGCACACAGCTCCATTGTTGCCACCAAGACTGTGCAGCTAAATCTAGTGTGGATGTCTCAATTATTGGTCTACATTAATTTATAAAGTTTGAGAAGAAACATGTTTATAAAATGTGAACATTTTAAATTAATGTAATAATTCACTAAGGGCCCATGCTGAAGGCCACTGGTGGCCTGATGTATGAAGGAGTGAAATTGGCCAGAACAAGTGACAACAAAACAGTCAAGTCCTCTCAAGACCACTTGCTGGCCAAACTCATCAGTAGCCTGGAAGACAGGTTCAAGGACTTCAGTGCAGGAGTTCTGTCAGTCACAAAACTGTCCAGTTTCCATAATTAGGCAGAGCCAGCAAATGCAGCAGGTTTGTTCAGGATCATGTCAATAAGAATCTTCTGAATGTAGGTTAACCTGGGCAGACAGTCTCAAAACGTATAAGAGGGGCCTCCGCAATGCCAGAGCAAACAATTACTCAGCATTAATAGAAGAAAACAAGAATAACCCCAGGTTTTTTTTCAGTACTGTAGCCAGGCTGACTGAGAGTCACCGCTCTATTGAGCCTTGTATTCCTTTAGCCCTTAGCAGTAATGATTTTATGAGCTTTTTTAATGACAAAATTCTAACCATTAGAGGCAAAATTCATGACCTCCTGTCCTCAGATAGTACCTATCTAACCTCAAACACAGCTGTAAGACCTAATTTATATTTAGATTGCTTCTCCCCAATTTCTCTTCAAGAATTGGCCGATGTGATTTCTTCATCTAAATCATCAACGTGTCTCTTAGACCCCATCCCAACTAGGCTACTTAAGGATGTCTTACCTTTAGTTAACACTCATTTATTAGACATGATCAAAATATCCTTATTAACAGGCTATGTACTGCAGTCTTTTAAGGTAGCTGTAATTAAACCTCTCCTAAAAAAGCCCACCCTGGATCCAGAAGTGTTACCCAACTATAGACCAATATCTAATCTACCCTTTCTTTCAAAGATCCTTGAGAAAATAGTCGCATGATAATAATTTATTTGAGGAATTTCAGTCAGGATTTAGAGTGCATCATAGCACTGAGACAGCACTAGTTAAAATTACAAATGACCTTCTGATTGCTTCAGACAAAGGACTCGTCTCTGTACTTGTTTATTAGATCTTAGTGCGGCGTTTGACACAATTGACCATCAAATTCTGCTACAGAGACTGGAACACTTAATTGGCCTAAAAGGTTCTGCACTAAGCTGGTTTAAATCTTATTTAACTGATTGTTTTCAGTTTGTTCACGTTCATAATGAATCATCCTTACGTACTAAAGTTTGTTTTGGAGTTTTGCAAGGTTCTGAGCTCGGACCAATCCTATTTACTCTATGCCTCCTTTAAATAACATCATTAGAAATCACTCTGTAAATTTCCATTGTTGTGCGGATGATACACAGTTGTATTTATCTATGAAGCCAGAAGAAAGTAATCAATTAACTAAATTTCATAATTGCCTTAAAGACATAAAAACCTGGATGAGCACCAACTTCCTGATGTTAAATTCAGACAAAACGGAAGTTATTGTTCTTGGCCCCAAACAACTCAGAGACTCTTTTGGTGCATTCCAGGCAAGCTTTTGAACTCGTAAGTCACAACTTCAAGTCATGAGTTACGACTTTGTAGCTTTCCAGGAAAGTTACGGGAAACTGCCAGTTACTTCCTGTTTAACGTTGAACATGGCGAACCGTTCGTTTGTGCTTCCCCATTATTGCTATCACCAAAGGTACCTGCTCCTTGCTCATTTGAGTGAAACGGAGGAGGAGAAACGGCGCATAGGGTCACAGATGCTATTATAGGCTACTTTTTATTTTACGTTATTTGTGTGTTTGTAAACGTATTTTGTATTGATTTATTCTTGCACTAGAAACCAGCTGTTAGAGCGGCTGCCAATAATGCGTTAACATTAGGGTTATTTTATGTCTATTTCTCACCATGTATCACCTGCATCAACACCGCATCCATAGGGCTGCCATTGTTGTTTAGAGGAGTAAGGTAATTGGTTTAGAGGGCTGTGTGACGTCAGAAACCGTAACTGGGAGTACATCAATCTGGTACAAGTTCACAGGTGGGAAGTTACAGGTTTGACTGCCGTTCCAGTGCACTTTCACGGGTTACAGGTTGTGAAAACACAGGTTGCCTGGAACGCACCATTTATCTGATGACATATTTTCTCTAGATGGCATTGCTCTGGCCTCTACCACTACCGTAAGAAACCTTGGAGTAACATTTGATCAAGATCTGTCTTTTAATTCTCATTTAAAACAAACCTCACAAACTGAATTTTTTCATCTGCGTAATATTGCGAAAATTAGGCCTATCCTAACCCGAAAAGATGCAGAAAAATTGGTCCATGCTTTTGTTACCTCAAGGCTGGATTACTGTAACTCTCTATTATCAGGTAGCTCTAGTAAGTCCTTAAAAACTCTCCAGCTAATTCAGAATGCAGCAGCACATGTACTAACAGGAACTAAGAAACGAGATCATATTTCTCCTGTTTTAGCTTCTCTGCACTGGCTCCCTGTAAAATCCAGAACTGAATTTAAAATCCTAACTTATAAAGCTCTAAATGGTCAAGCTCCATCATATCTTAGAGAGCTCATAGTGCCATATTATCCCACCAGAACTCTGCGCTCGGAGAATGCAGGGTTACTCGTGGTCCCTAAAGTCTCCAAAAGTAGATCAGGAGCCAGAGGCTTCAGCTATCAGGCTCCTCTCCTGTGGAATCATCTTCCTGTTGCGGTCCCTGTCTCTCAGGTTAACTTGTATTGCAGCGGTGCTTGGATAGTTTGACGTGTGTGGTTGTGCTGTTGCCGTGGTCCTGCCAAATGCCTCCTGCTGCTGCTGCTGTTATCCTTAGTCATACTTCTAATGTTATTATACACATATGATTATTGTCACACATGTATACTATCAGATATTAATATACTATTATTATTAATTATAATATTATTACTTTGATTAATGTTGTTGAAAGCTACTGTCATTATCATCTGTCCTGCATCTCTCTGTCTCTCTCTCTCTCTCTCTCTCTCTCTCTCTCTGTATGTCTCTCTCTCTCTCTTTCTGTCTCATTGTGTCATACGGATTACTGTTAATTTATTATGTCTGTATGATCTGTTCTGTACGACATCTTTTGCACGTCTGTCCGTCCTGGAAGAAGGATCCCTCCACAGTTGCTCTTCCTGAGGTTTCTACCGTTTTTTTCCCCCGTTAAAGATTTTTTTGGGGGAGAGTTTTGCCTTATCCACTGTGAGGGTCCAAAGGACAGAGGGATGTCATATGCTGTATAGTCCTGTGAGGCAAATTGTTATTTGTGATATTCAGCTTTATAAATAAAATTGATTGATTGATTGATTGAATAGTAGTAACTACATAAGCTTAAAAAGTGAAGATGTAGGGCTGGCTGGCTCGTTGAAATGTGTTCAAATTGGGTAATATGCCATTATATTACTTAAGCAATGGCTGATATGCAGTATATCAAGCTTGGAAATAGGGTAATGAAAGTTTAAATTTAATTAGTTAGTAGTTATTCAGGATGAAATGAAATTTTAAAAAAATGCACTCACTGATATGGAATTTATTCCATGTAATTTTTCAGACTTTGGTGACAGATTGAGGCCCTTTGTCATCATTTCAAAGAAGCCCTGAATTTTGCTGGTGTCTGTGAGGAGCTAATACCGGACCAGTGGACCATCTTGAAATCAAGACTGTACCAAGAGGGAAATCTACAAATGCCGTCCTGGCCTGAAGTGAACAGACGCCACAGAGACCATTGCCCTGACGTGCTGGATCTGATGGACCTTGTCCTTTCCATGCCACCATCCACAGTGGACTGTGAACGAGGCTTCAGCGCCATGAAGCAGGTAAACTTGCACTGCAAACACTACCGTTTTAAGCTGTTGTCTGTGAGTGCTGCCAGTAAACTAAACATTCACTCATTGCCATTTTTCCTCTGCTCTTTATTTTATTTTTCTGTTTAGGTGAAGTCTGATTGGAGGTCGAGACTGACCCCTGCCTCGCTGTCAGATCTCCTGACAGTGCAGTTGATGTCTGCTGAAATCAAGAGCTTTGACCCCCATTAATAACTAACTCATGTTTTATAAACAGACAAATCAAGGCTGGTCAAGTTGACCAGCAGGTGTCATTATTGCCTGCCATTACAAAACACGCACACACACAGGCAAAATATAGTCTCAGCCACATTCACACCACTCTTTTATATCCATACCAACACACCAAGACCATTTTTGTGGTGTTCAGCTTTTGTATTGCCATACATTTTGCATGGTAAGAGAACCACTGCAACGCCTTGAAACTTTATGCTAATGAGCTGTGCTGCTCCTGGTGGTTTAGGGGGTCATCAGACCTAACCTGTTTTCCCTTTATTTTGAAGAGAGAAGCTTAGATTTATTAAGATTTCATGGGAAAAGCATTATAATATGTCAGGATTACAACAAATCAAAAATATAAGTTTATAATGGGAGTCAATGGCCCAAAAAGGTCCCTTAAGTTATTAAGTGGATGGAAATTTATATCTCGTAATCTATACACCGTGGAAAAGAGGGGGTCATGGAATTTTAAAAATAATAGTACAAAAAAAACCCTGGCCAAGGTTAATACAATTAACATTTAAACTGACAGATAAACTGAGAATCAAACAAACTGAAATCAGCAAAAGGGACCATTTCAGTCCCAAGGTGCCCCAAACCTCCTCCCACAATTTTTGCTCAATTGACACCAAACTTGCTACAGAGCATCTTCAGACTGTCCTACAAAAACTATGTTTCTCAGATTTTTGATTATCAAAAATTGAGCCTACAGTGCATCAAAATGTTTGACTCTAAACGGTACTGTTGTAAACATATACATGCAAATTCTTGCTAAATAAATCTTCAATGTTCATGAAAAAATTTCAAAATTTTATGTCAAAAACTGAGTTTTTGACAGCACTTTGAATTTTGCTCTAATGTGATCAATTGGAGTCAATGTAAAAATGGCAATTTTAAACATCAGTTTTTCACTTATGGAGCAAAAATCCATCATTGTTACAAACAAATTACCAACATCTCCATGCTGTCTAGATGCAATATGTGTATTTTCAGATTTTTGTCTTAACTGAATTTTTTTTTTTACAGTGGTTTCAAATCTGCCTTTCCATGCACGGATCAGGTAGAGATAGCTCAGAGAGGTAGATGACCACCTTAGGTTCTAAAGGTTGCGAGTTCGAGCCTCAACTGGTGCAGTATCCACATTGTAATGTAATCATCTTCTTGTGCTCCAGCTTATTGCTTAAAATTGCCTGAGTCTGACTCATCGATGTTCAGCATCTACAAGTCTTCTTCCTGCTAGAAAATCTGCCTTCTCATGCTTGAAAATAAACCAAACTTTGCACAAAGATCCAGTGTCAATACTTCAGTGTGAAACCAACTGAGGCTTCTCACTTTGCACATAGCTCAACTAGTTAAGCATCAGTTTTTCACTTATGAAGCAAATCAATCATTGTTAAAATAAATTACCAACATCTCCACGCTGTCTAGATACAATATGTGTATTTTAGGATTTTTGTTCCGATAACTGAATTTTTTTTTTTACAATGGTTTGAAATCTGCCTTTCCATGCTTGGGCGGCTGCTAAACCTGCACGTCTGGCAACAGTAAACAATTATTTTAGTATTTACTTCCTGTTTATTGTTTTATGTCCCTGTGTTGCTTTGTCTATTTATGTACAGCACTTTGTTTCAGCTGTGTCTATTTTAAAGGGCTATATAAATAAAGCTGAGTTGAGTTGAGTTCGTCAGTTTGTCAAGCTACACATGAATTGTCACTGACTAATTACCTCAGTGAGATGGAAATTGATCCCTAGTCTCTGAGGTTGTGAGTTCAAGCCTCAGCTGATGCAAAAGGCAGATTGTGTTGCTAAATTCCTAAATGTCTTCCAATTCTTCTGTTTGTTGCTCAGAATTGCCTAAAAATACCCGGACCCCACCCATCGCTGTGCAGCAGCTATAACTGGCTTTCAGGTTACATATTCTTATTTGTAAGTTCAGCTGAAAGTTACGGGGATAGGCTGATTCTCCATTCTACCGCTTCAAATTTTGAGATAGGTTTGAGACATCATAGGGACAGCCTTAACACTTTTAAAGCTCATTTAAACTTTTGAAAAACCTTTCTTCCTATCTCTCTGTGTCAAGACAGGCCTCATGCTCTCCCCCTAACAGACTAAAGACTGATACAAACATTCTTGACCTGAACTCACACACATACCTGACCTGAGTGACTTACCTGAGTCCACTTTTGAATCTGACCACTCCATCAGTTCTGTCTAAAATCAAAAAACATACACCTTTCATCCTATTTAAATCATCTCATCTATCAAACTGCCCTACTTTACAGTGTAATTTACATTTAATTTTGCACTACTTGCAATGTGCTCACCTCACACATGTACCAGCATGCATGACAAGAGTGAAAACCCAAGGCTTTTTTCAACTCTGATAGATTCCGTATTCAACTTTAAAACATAAAATGGTAAGTTTTGAAAATCTATTAACAGATTTATGGTGAGGGGAGGGTCATGCAATTTCTGGTGGTCACTCATCGAGGCTCAAGGGAAAATATCTGTAGCTTTGGGGAGGGTCAAAGTGAAAAAATTAACTAAGTCACACCCCAGCCACT
>CM069310.1:38662500-38675000 GCA_035609425.1 Epinephelus awoara
TCTGCTATATTCAAAGCTGAAAACTAATCCACTGCCATCTGAAAGAATATACGTCTGCTCTCTCAGGAAAACACAGATGAAGCAACTTTAATATAGCAAACTCAGAGTACTGGACTAAACGATTTTCCACACTGTGATTGAGAAAGCTGACCAGCCATACGGGCCTTACAATGGAGCAGCAGAACATTTCCCTTCAAACAATCTGGGAGGGAATGCAGGAGATCAAGCTTGATATGATGTCGCATATGGACTCGAAGCTTGACAACATCAAGACGAGTCTTAATAAAATAGAGAACTCAATGACTACACTGGGAGACCATGTTAACGTGCTGACGTGCTGACGTATTGCAGTAAGCAAGTTGTGTCATTTCCGGTGTTTCTGTGGCAGCGTCTCTGTACTCTCTGTGCTCTGGTGAATCCTACTAGCCTGCTTTCTGCTTTCTCACTTCAGTTGCTTAAAACGTCTACTCCAAGTCTTAATCCACACTAGTTCTGTTGAAGCACTCATAGCTCTCCTCCTTTCTACGACGTTCTCGCTAATCTCTTAGCTGTTGTTTGCACGTTACTAGCCTTGGTAGCTACATTAGCTTTACTGCTAGCGATGGCTTCTCCCTCTGCTCTCTCTTGCCCGGTGTGCCACATGTTCAGTTATGCCTCTGCCTCCTTTAGTGACAGTGGTAATTGTAACAAGTGTAGCTTATTTGCTGCGTTGGAGGCGAGGCTTAGTGAATTAGAAGCGCGGCTCCACACCATGGAAAACCACTCTGCAGCTGCGGTAGTTAGCCAGTCCCCTGTAGCCGGTGCGGAGCCACATAGCATAGCCTTAGCTCCTGCTAGCGGTCCTCCGGTAACTCCCGTTCAGCCGGGACGTTGGATAAGTGTGCGCCAGAAGCGTAGCTCCAAGCCGAAGCCCACGGCTCACCACCAGCCTGTTCACGTCTCCAACCGCTTTTCCCCACTCAGCGACACACCCGCTGACGATAAAGCTCTGGTTATTGGCAGCTCTATTTTGCGGAACGTGAAGTTAGCAACACCAGCGGCCATAGTCAAATGTATCCCTGGGGCCAGAGCGGGCGACATCGAATCAAATTTAAAACTGCTGGCTAAAGATAAACGTAGATTCAGTAAGATTGTTATTCACGTCGGCGGCAATGACACCCGGTTACGCCAATCGGAGGTCACTAAAATTAATGTTGCCTCGGTGTGTGAATATGCAAAAACGATGTCGGACTCCGTAGTTTTCTCTGGACCCCTCCCTAATCTGACCTCTGATGACATGTTTAGCCGCATGTCATCATTTAATCGCTGGCTGTCCAGGTGGTGTCCAGCAAACGATGTGGGTTTCGTTAATAATTGGCAAACTTTCTGGGGGAAACCTGGTCTCATTAGGAGAGACGGCATTCATCCCACTTTGGATGGAGCTGCTCTCATTTCTAGGAACCTGGAAAATTTTATTAGCAGATTAAATCCCTGACAACCCAGAGTTGAGACCAGGACAGAGAGCTGCAGTCCTATACGCCTCTCTGAGCTTCTAGTTCACTTACCCAGCCATAGTTTTCATAGTTTTATACCAACGGTGTCTGTCCCTCGACCACCTAAATTATTTAAATCTAAAATTAAACAAAGAGGAGTTGTGCAAAACAACCTTATAGAAATTAAAACCTCCTCTGTGACAGAAAGACAAAACAGGAGAATTAAATGCGGACTGTTAAATATCAGGTCTCTTTCGTCTAAAGCAGTGTTAGTAAACGAATTAATATCAGATAATCATATTGATTTACTCAGTCTCACTGAAACCTGGCTGTGTCAAGATGAATATGTCAGTCTAAATGAATCCACTCCTCCCAGTCATAATAATACCCACATTCCTCGAGGCAGCAGCCGAGGAGGGGGAGTTGCAGCCACTTTTAACTCTAGTCTGTTAATCAGCGCCAAACCTAAACTAGATTATAATTCTTTTGAAAGCCTTGTTCTTAGTCTTTTAAATCCGACCTGGAAAACCTCGCAGCCACTTTTATTTATTATTGTGTACCGTGCTCCTGGCCCGTATTCTGAATTTATATCTGAATTCTCAGAGTTTTTATCCAGTTTAGTTCTAAAATCAGATAAAGTTATTATTGTAGGCGACTTTAACATTCATGTCGACGTTGATAATGACTCCCTGGCTACCGCGTTTATCTCATTATTAGACTCCATTGGCTTCAGTCAGGGTGTACGTGAACCCACTCACTGTTTTAACCATACCCTCGATCTAGTTCTGACGTATGGAATTGAAATTGATAACCTAACAGTCTTTCCACAGAATCCCTCGCTATCGGATCATTATTTGATTACTTTTGATTTCTTTTTACTCGACTACACGCCACTTAGCAACAGTTACTATACCAGATGTTTATCAGATAGTGCTGTCGCAAAATTTAAGAAAATGATTACTCCGTCGTTAAATTCAATCCCAAGTCCTTTAGTAACAGAGGTTTCCCGTACCGATTTTAACCTCTCCCGAATTGATCAATTTGTTGATAGCGCCGTAAGCTCGCTGCGAACAACACTTGACTCTGTAGCTCCTCTTAAAAAGAAGTTAACAAAACAAAGAAAGTTTGCTCCTTGGTATAACTCTGAAACCCGTAAATTAAAGCAAATATCGCGAAAGTTTGAAAGGAATTGGCGATTAACCAAACTGGAAGAATCTCGTGTAATCTGGGCAGACAGTCTCAAAACTTATAAGAGGGGCCTCCGCAATGCCAGAGCAAACTATTACTCAGCTTTAATAGAAGAAAACAAAAATAACCCCAGGTTTCTTTTCAGCACTGTAGCCAGGCTGACTGAGAGTCAAAGCTCTATTGAGCCTTGTATTCCTTTAACCCTTAGCAGTAATGATTTTATGAGCTTCTTTAATTACAAAATTCTAGCTATTAGAGGAAAAATTCATGACGACCTGTCCTCAGATAGTACCTATCTAACCTCAAACACAGCTGTAACACCTAATATTTATTTAGATTCCTTCTCCCCAATTTCTCTTCAAGAATTGACCGCAGTGATTTCATCATCTAAATCATCAACGTGTCTCTTAGACCCCATCCCAACTAGGCTACTCAAGGAGGTCTTACCTTTAGTTAACACCCATATATTAGACATGATCAATATATCCTTATTAACAGGCTATGTACCACAGTCTTTTAAGGTAGCTGTAATTAAACCTCTACTAAAAAAGCCCACCCTGGATCCAGAGGTGTTAGCCAACTATAGACCAATATCTAATCTTACCTTTATGTCAAAGATCCTTGAGAAAGTACTCGCAGACCAGCTGTGTGATTTTCTCCAGGATAATAATTTATTTGAGGAATTACAGTCAGGATTTAGAGCGCATCATAGCACTGAGACAGCTCTAGTGAAAATTACAAATGACCTTCTGATTGCTTCAGACAAAGGACTCGTCTCTGTACTTGTTTTATTAGATCTTAGTGCAGCGTTTGACACTGTTGACCATGAAATTCTGTTACAGAGACTGGAACACTTAATTGGCCTAAAAGGTTCTGCACTAAGCTGGTTTCAATCTTATTTATCTGATCGTTTTCAATTTGTTGACGTTCATAATGAATCATCCGTACGTACTAAAGTTTGTTTTGGAGTTCCGCAAGGTTCTGTGCTTGGACCAATCCTATTTATTCTATATATGCTTCCTTTAGGTAACATCATTAGAAATCACTCTATAAATTTCCATTGTTATGCGGATGATACACAGTTGTATTTATCGATGAAGCCAGAAGAAAGGGATCAATTAACTAAACTTCATAATTGTCTTAAAGACATAAAAACCTGGATGAGCACCAATTTCCTGATGTTAAATTCAAACAAAACTGAAGTTATTGTTCTTGGCCCCAAACAACTCAGAGACTCTTTATCTGATGACATAGTTTCTCTCGATGGCATTGCTCTGGCCTCTACCACTACCGTAAGAAACCTCGGAGTAACATTTGATCAAGATCTGTCTTTTAATTCTCATTTAAAACAAACCTCACGGACTGCATTTTTTCATCTGCGTAATATTGCAAAAATTAGGCCTATCTTGACCCAAAAAGATGCAGAAAAATTGGTCCACGCTTTTGTTACCTCGAGGCTGGATTACTGTAACTCTCTACTATCAGGTAGCTCTGGTAAATCATTAAAAACTCTTCAGCTAATTCAGAATGCAGCAGCACGTGTACTAACAGGAACTAAGAAACGAGATCATATTTCTCCTGTTTTAGCTTCTCTGCACTGGCTCCCTGTAAAATCCAGAATTGAATTTAAAATCCTACTGTTAACTTATAAAGCTCTAAATGGTCAAGCTCCATCATATCTTAGAGAGCTCATAGTGCCTTATTATCCCACCAGAACTCTGCGCTCTGAGAACGCAGGGTTACTCGTGGTCCCTAAAGTCTCCAAAAGTAGATCAGGAGCCAGAGCCTTCAGCTGTCAGGCTCCTCTCCTGTGGAATCATCTTCCTGTTACGGTCCGGGAGGCAGACACCGTCTCCACATTTAAGGCTAGACTTAAGACTTTCCTCTTTGATAAAGCTTATAGTTAGGGCTGGCTCGGGCTTGCCTTGTACCAGCCCCTAGTTAGGCTGACTTAGGCCTAGTCAACCGGAGGACCACCTTTAATGCACCGGGCACCTTCTCTCTCTCTCTCTCTCGCTCTCTCTCTCTCCCTCTCTCTCTCGTATCCTATTACTGTATCTATTTTACTCGGCCATTCTGGATGTCACTAACTCGGTTTCTTCTCCGGAGCCTTTGTGCTCCACTGTCTCTCAGGTTAACTCGTATTGCAGCGGTGCCTGGATAGTGTGACGTGTGTGGTTGTGCTGCTGCCGTGGTCCTGCCAGATGCCTGCTGCTGCTGCTGCTGCTGCCATCATTAATCATTAGTCATACTTCTACTGCTATTATAGACATATGATATTATCATACATGTAGACTGCCTGATACTAATATATACTTTCAACATATTGTACCACAGTAGCCAGAACTATAACGACAGTATTATTACTTTCATGAATGTTGTTGTAAGCTACTGTCATTACCGAGGATGTCATACAGATTACTGTATTGTGTCATACAGATTACTGTTAATTTGTTATGCTGATCTGTTCTGTACGACATCTACTGCACGTCTGTCCGTCCTGGAAGAGGGATCCCTCCTCAGTTGCTCTTCCTGAGGTTTCTACCATTTTTTTCCCCCGGTAAAGGGTTTTTTTTGGGGAGTTTTTCCTTATCCGCTGTGAGGGTCTAAAGGACAGAGGGATGTCGTATGCTGTAAAGCCCTGTGAGGCAAATTGTATTTGTGATATTGGGCTTTATAAATAAAATTGATTGATTGATGTTAACGAGTTGGAACAGAGAGTGAGCTCCAACGAGGACAAAATTCAATCACTGCTCACTCTCGTCAGAAAGCTGGAGAAGGATCAAGCTCACCTGAAGGAACGAGCGGAGGACGCCGAGAACCAGAGCCGGGCCTACAACCTGCGTTTCATCTCCATTCCCGAGAAGGCTGAGGGCGATGATATCCGTGGGTTCATGCACCGTCTGATCCCTCAGCTGCTTGGCGTAGAGAATTTTCCAACTCCGCCAGTTATCCAGAATTGTCACCGCAATCCCACCTTTCTTAGAGAAAACTCCAGAGCCGGACCAAGACCGATCCTGGTCAGATTCCTCTACCTTCAGGACAAGTCCAAAATAATGAAGCTCTCCCGAGACAAGAAGGAGCTGCTGTTCAATGGGAGACGGGTCCACATCTACCCAGACTTCAGCGCTGAGCTCTCGGAGAAACGTAAGCAGTACAACCCGCTAAAGAAGCAACTGCAGGAACGGGGGTGTAAATACTCCATGGTATTCCCCAGCAAGATGAAAGTGGTCCACGGTGGTAAGACAAAACTTTTTTGCTCACCTGAAGAGGTTGCAACTTTTCTCAATGAACTCCGCTGACTCTCCATAACTTGCCAGGCTATCGCTACACCCCAATGCAAGCCTTTACTGCCGGCGACCTCCTGAATTCTCTCATGACAGCCTGAATATGTTTAATAACATGTTCCCACTTTTATTCCCAGCAACTATGTTAAGACTCTGATAATTAGGTGAATTTTTTTTTTCCTTCTCCCCCAGACAAGCTGTGTCACTTTTTAATGGCACAATCGGTTTATTGTGTTTATTTTTGTGCTTTGTTTGTTTATATGTTTGTTTGTGGAGGGGATGGGATACCAGACAGAGCAAGTAAATTTACTTTTCAAACAATGGATCAATGAATAAACTAACTATGATTACATTCAACCTTTAGGGCATAAATAATCCCATAAAGCGGAAAAAGGTCTTAAATTACCTCAAAAGCCATAAATGTGATATTGCTTTTCTGCAAGAAACCCACTTAACTAATAATGAACATGAGAAATTAAAACGTGACTGGGCTGGTAAAACGTTCTACAGCTCCTTCAATTCAAGATCAAGAGGTGTTGCTATCCTCTTTAACAGACACTTAGAGGTGAATATACTTTCAGTAAATAAAGATGACCAGGGGCGTTTGGTTAAAATAAAATGTGATATTAATAAAAATCACTATACTTTAATCAGTTTATATGGGCCTAATATTGATGACCCCAAGTTCTTCAGAGAATTCGTATTGGACTTAACACAGGTACACGGCCAGTGCATAGTGGGTGGAGACTACAACTTGGTCTTAGATCTTTGTAGATTTTTTGGTAACAGCCCGGTCTCTAAGCTAAGTGAAGAAAACAGAAGGCATTTGGATACAGAAATTACTAAGGAGGAAGTTATACAAGCTGTAAATAAGCTGCAAATACGGAAAGCATCGGGTCCAGATGGATTCCCTGCAGAATTTTTTTAAAAGTTTCTACCCATATTGGTGGATCCACTTACAAATATGCTTAAGGAGTCACTTGAAGCTGGTAGGCTACCCCATTCTATGGAGGTGGCCACTATTAATGTGTTTTTAAAACCGGACAAGGATGAAGAACACTGTAGCTCCTACAGACCTCTCTCTATGCTCAATGTTTCACTTAAGGTCCTATCCAAATTACTAGCACTAAGGCTAGAGACAGTCATCACTAGCTTAATTCATGTCGATCAGACTGGCTTTATTAAAGGAAGACATTGCTCTGATAATCTCCGAAAACTATTTCACCTCATTCATGATTCCTCCAAAATCTCTGAGGATAGACTAGTTTTCTCTATGGATGCGGAAAAGGCATTTGACAGGATCGAATGGCCTTTTTTATTTCAAACCATGAATGAAATGAATTTTGGTACTAAGTTTATAAACATTGTTAAAACATTATACAGAGCCCCTAAAGCTCAAATTGCTACAAATGGAGTGCTATCTAGACGAATTGACCTTAAAAGGGGTACAAGGCAGGGTTGCCCACTATCCCCCTTACTGTTCGCTCTGGCAATCGAACCACTAGCGGTGGCCATTCGTTCAAACCCAAATATTAGTGGGATTCGAATTGGAAAAACAGAACACAAGCTCTCACTTTATGCTGACGACCTATTAGTTTATATATCTAACCCTAATAGATCGGTGCCACAAATGTGTGAAATATTAAATGAGTATAGTAAACTGTCTGGGTATAAGTTGAATTTTGGGAAGAGTGAAGTCATGCCTTTAGGATCTTGTACTCTTACAGGTCTCCCTGACTTAGTTACAAGATTTAAATGGAAACCAGAGGGCTTTCAATACCTTGGTGTTCATATCTGTAAAGATCTTAGTAATACACATAAATTGAATTTTCACCCACTCATAGGAAAACTTAAGACCGATTTGTTGAAATGGAAGGACCTGCCGCTATCCTTAATAGGTAGGGTTAACATCATCAAAATGAATGTATTACCAAAATTCTTGTATCTCTTTCAATCTATTCCTCTGGAATGCCCTTCTAAATTATTTATTGAGATCAATCAGGTAATCTCAAAGTTCTTATGGTCCCATAAACATGTAAGAATCAAAACGCAAAGTTTGCAAGCTCCAATATATAAAGGAGGACTCACTCTACCAGATTTTAAATTATACTAATTAACTTCCCAATTAAAAAAATAAATACACTTATCTGACTCACCAACTGGACTGATCTCAAAACTTTATAAATGGATTAATGACTGTGTGGATTACAAATATTTGAAACTTAAGTACAAATGGCAAAAAAGCCTTGAATGTCAACTACAGCAATCAAGAATGGGAAACAATCCTTAGGAACTCACAAACCTTTTTAACTTCAACTAAACACAGACTGATACAATTTAATGTCTTGCATCATACATATTACACCCCTCATAGATTACACCACATGGATCAATCTGTTTCTTCATGTTGCCCAAGATGCACTACCAGGGATGGCAATCTAACCCATATGCTGTAGGACTGTAAGAGCCTTCAGCCATTTTGGCAAGGTATCCATAACATCTTATCCAAAACACTCCAAAAAACAGTCACCGCAGACCCCCTGGTAGTTATTCTTGGGGACCTAAACAGACTTCACAACTTCACACTGTATCAAAAAAAGCTTATTTTATTATCCATTACAGCTGCTAAAAAATGTATTTGAACAAACTGTAAATCCACCACACCACCATCCTTGAAACAATGGTGGAATGAAATTCTATCATGTTGTACTCCAGAAAAAATTATGTACAGTGTGAGGGGAAAACCAGAGCAGTTTTTCTACATATGGGGACCTCTGATGAAAACAATTCCACAAATTGAAGCTTCCATTGGCTGAATGTGATTGTATGTATAATTTTACTGAACTGCTTTCAACTGATCCTAAAGACCAATGTACCTTTACTCTGTACTATCTGGTCGGGGGAGGGGGAGGGTGTGGTATCGCGTCTTTGTGATTTGTGTGTTCTATATGTTTTGTAAGTGATATAATTGGGAATAAAAATAATTATTAAAAAAAAAGTCAGTCCGGTAAATTGCAAAAACTTTAAATGTGTCCCCAAGTGGAGTCGCAAAAACCATCAAGCGCTACAACGAAACTGGCACACATGAGGACCGACCCAGGAAAGGAAGACCAAGAGTCACCTCTGCTTCTGAGGATAAGTTGATCCGAGTCACCAGCCTCAGAAATCGCAAGTTAACAGCAGCTCAGATCAGAGACCAGATAAATGCCACACAGAGTTCTAGCAGCAGGCCCATCTCTAGAACAACTGTTAAGAGGAGACTGCGCGAATCAGGCCTTCATGGTCAAATAGCTGCTAGGAAACCACTGCTAAGGAGAGGCAACAAGCAGAAGAGATTTGTTTGGGCCAAGAAACACAAGGAATGGACATTAGACCAGTGGAAATCTGTGCTTTGGTCTGATGAGTTCAAATTTGAGATCTTTGGTTCCAACCGCCGTGTCTTTGTGAGACGCAGAAAAGGTGAACGGATGGATTCCACATGCCTGGTTCCCACTGTGAAGCATGGAGGAGGAGGTGTGATGGTGTGGGGGTGTTTTGCTGGTGACACTGTTGGGGATTTATTCAAAATTGAAGGCACACTGAACCAGCATGGCTACCACAGCATCCTGCAGCGACATGCCATCCCATCCGGTTTGCGTTTAGTTGGACGATCATTTATTTTTCAACAGGACAATGACCCCAAACACACCTCCAGGCTGTGTAAGGGCTATTTGACCAAGAAGGAGAGTGATGGAGTGCTGCGGCAGATGACCTGGCCTCCACAGTCACCGGACCTGAACCCAATCGAGATGGTTTGGGGTGAGCTGGACTGCAGAGTGAAGGCAAAGGGGCCAACAAGTGCTAAACACCTCTGGAAACTCCTTCAAGACTGTTGGAAAACCATTTCAGGTGACTACCTCTTGAAGCTCATCGAGAGAATGTCAAGAGTAATGTAATCAGTAATCAGAGCAAAGGGTGGCTATTTTGAAGAAACTAGAATATAAAACATGTTTTCAGTTATTTCACCTTTTTTTGTTAAGTACATAACTCCACATGTGTTCATTAATAGTTTTGATGCCTTCAGTGAGAATCTACAATGTAAATAGTCATGAAAATAAAGAAAACGCATTGAATGAGAAGGTGTGTCCAAACTTTTGGCCTGTACTGTACATATACATATATATATACACAGACAGATAGATGTACGTGGTTGCCGTGACGCCGTCGTGAACCCTTCGAACTTCTCCGTCACTCCGTTTCATCGCGGTGCAATTCGCCGCCAGAGCAGTAGGAGGCTTCGTTCCTTTCCTGAGTGGTTATCGCCGTCTCTAGTTGATTCTTTGTTTAGCTTCCGGCTTTTTCGGTCACAGAGAAATGAACGCGGAGCACGGACAGAAGGCTCCGGCCATATCCGTATTGAACGCTGTGCATAATGGCATATATATATAATGAGCCTTGACAACATCTACATGGCAATAGAAGATGTTTAAAGATGGCGGGGATGGCGGTGGAAATACGGAACCGGAAATGCGTTGCTACTAAGCAAACCAATCACAGCCGTGCCGGTCTGCGCTGGGTCTGCGTCGCCTCGATGCGTAGTTACATTTTTGGGGAGGTGCACGTCAGGCTGCGCCGGGGGCTACGGCGAGCCTTCTGCGTAGCCCCGTACCCTACGACATAGCGTCGTCGTCGATTCAACGCACGACCATAAATCAGGCTTTACTCTGAAGCATCACGTGAAGCGACGTCCATTCCTGATGACAGCGGCACCGCTGGATCTGCTGCATAACGGAGCCAGTGTTTGGCGTACACCCAAGTCCCATTCCCATTTGCCTCACAGGGCTTTACAGCATACGACATCCCTCTGTCCTTAGGACCCTCACAGCTGATCAGGAAAACTCCTCAAGAAACCCTTGAACGGGGAAAAAATGGTAGAAAGCTCAGGAAGAGCAACTGAGGAGGGATCCCTCTTCGAGGACAGACAGACGTGCAATAGATGTTGAACAGAACAGATCAACATGATAATTTAACAGTAATCCATATGACACAATGAGACAGAAAGAGAGAGAGACGGATGCAGGACAGACGGCAATGACAGTAGTTTACAACAACATTAATGAAAGTAATAATATTAATTAATATTAAGATTAATAGGCTAATTAATATTATCTACAGGCTATTAAACATTATGACATGCAGGACAATTAATGATGGGTAAATGTGTGTGTGTGTGTGTGTGTGTGTGTGTGTGCGCGCACCTGGTGTTATATCAACACGTGTGGTTCTGGACATGAGCAGCTGCACATTTAACAGCAACTATCACCGACAGTCCGCTGAACAACGCAACGGGTTGTGAATGAAATAAACTTAATTACAACATGACAGTCTTGCAGGAAATATCATTAACGTTACTCTTTGTAGTCACGTTGGCATGTGAATTACAGCGTTTCATTGCAAAGAATGCATGTAACGGGTACACTTGCGCTGTTTCTCCGCCATCTCGTTCAAATGAGCCAGACGTAGGGGGCGGGTATTTATACGTCATGGCCTCAAGATGAAGAAGACTTCCTGTTAGGAACCTCTCGTGTTACCTTACTCATCACACCTAACAGATCCCTCCTAACGCTTAACGCTAACTCCTTACTGGCAGGAATATGAGACATGAGACGGCCTTAAAGATGGTGGACCTTGGGTTAGGGTTATATATATATTATAAAATAAATAATAATAGTACAATTTCAAATACAATCATGTTTTGATTGGAACAACATTGACCTCAACAAGTTAAACCTACAAAAATTGCAGAAAATCAGCAAACACATGAATTTTAGTTGGATTAATTTTTTTTAACAAAGATTAAATAAGGTAAGCACTTTCATTTATTGGGCTACAGTTGAAACATGCAGATTACTATCATGTCATTCAAAACAGCTGAAAACCATGGACACAACAAATGTCATACTTACTCTTACATCAGTATGGTTAATTGTAACTATTTAACTATTAAATGAACGTAATAAGATTGTCATATTGACAGATGTATTCTATTATATTTCAGGAACACATGTATACACAATATTACACTATTGTACTGGCAACATAAAGAAGGAGACTTGGAGTTCTCTTTTTGTGAACAAGTTTTTATTCCAGATATCCATATCAATCTCAAAAGTGGAAAAAAAAAGAAAGAAAGAAAAAAAATGGAAAAACAGTAAAGTAATTTATTTGTTTGGTCTATAAAATGTAAGAAAATGGTAGAAAATATCAACCACTGTTCCACAAATTCCAAGGTCCCAAGATGCAGCCTAAAATGTCTTGTTTTGTCCCAAACAAATATCATTAAACATTACTGTTACATGTAGAAGTATATGATCTCAAATACATACTTCTCATCAGCATACCATGGAAATGAACTGCATTTTCCGTATGGTTTTTCAGGTGCCTCTGGATCGCACTCTCATTTTTTATTTTAAATTTGGGGCAGAGAGGACACCCACACTCGGATGGTGAAAGGGTTGTGTGCCCCAGACTGGCTTTGTCACTCAAAATAGAGGGGTGCATCTGAAAAAGGGAG
>CM069310.1:38680000-38865000 GCA_035609425.1 Epinephelus awoara
TTGACCTCTGCGACAGACAAATCTTCTTAGTGCATGGATGCACGAGTCTGTGTCAAGTGTGTGGGCAACTTCAAGATGTACTGCCCCGCTTGCCATGCAGGTAAAGATTACACCATATCTTTTAACAAGACTTCATCCTCTTTTGATCTCTATAGGACCAAAGTAGTCCACTCCCACCTCTGTAAATGGAGGCTTATCTGGTTGAATTCTCTCCAGAGGTAAGTCTGCCATTTTCTGTTCTCCCACTTTTCCACGCTGTCGTTTGCACACAACACAGTCAGATATTATTTTCCTACTATTTTCCTATTATCTTCCTTTCCTTGATCCAGTACCTTTTGCATAGGCGAGAAAGCATATGGTTTCTTCCTCCATGTCCAAGTTGTTCATGGATATGTCGTTACAACAGTGTGGATATGTGAAGGTCTTTTGTAAGAATAATCGGATGTTTGATCTCTTCAGGCATTGCTAATCTGTTCAGGCGACCACCCACCCTCAGAAGTCCATCATCCAGCAGCGGATCCAGCTTATACAAATGACTGCTGCTTTTTACACCGGCTTTACCAGCCTGTAATACATCAAGTTCTTCTTTGAATTTTTGTTTTTGACTGAAAGAGATGATTGCATTTTCTGCTTGGGCAAGATCTTGAGAACATAAACGCTGTCCTCAAAGTGTTGCTTTAAAGACTTGAATCTCCTCTTCAATTTCCTTCTTGAGCTTGTTTGGATCTTCCTGAGAGTTACATACTGCAGTCTGAATCTCTTTTCTCTTTTGTGTCAGTTGTAAGAGTGTTGCTTTTACTTTAAGCAGCCAGGCTACAGCAGTCTTCAGATGTTTCCATGTAGAGAAGTAGTTGATCAGAGCGTCAGTGGGGTTCAGTGGATTTCTGATGATGATGTTCATTGTGATGTTATGTTCTGGATCAGTAACTGATATTGCTGGTTCCCAGTGAGGTTTTGGCCACTCTTGGTCTGACTCAAAGAGAAACTCTGGTCCATTGATCCATCTTTTGCAGTTTAAGAAATGGTCTGCTGTGAGCCCTCTAGAGGCATCATCTGCCGGATTTTCCTTTGTGCTAACATACTTCCATTGCTTTACATCAGTAGCATCCCTCACAAAGGAAATTCTGTTTGCTACAAATGTTTGGAAGCGTTTTGTTTCGTTGTTGATGTACTTAAGTACTGTAGTGCTATCAGTCCAGAAGACTGAGTTGTCCAGTTGCAGCTGTAATTCCTTATGCAGCATTGTGTCTACTCTGACAGCTAGGACTGCAGCTGTGAGTTCAAGTCTGGGAATCGTCATCTGTTTTGATGGTGCCACTCTTGATTTTCTGATTATGAATGCAACATGCACTTCTTTGTGATAGTTTTCCAGTCTTAGGTATGAAACAGTGCCATAGCCATTTTCACTGGCATCAGAAAAGTGGTGAAGTTGTGCATGTTTGACTTTGCCAAAGCTTGTGGGCTTCATGCACCGGTTCACCTGGAATTCAGCCATCTTGTTGAGATCAGAGTTCAGAGAAGATGTGGGGTATGATTTCATCCCATCCAATGCCTTTCTTGCAGAGCTCCTGCATTATCAGTTTGGCTGGCAGAGTAAATGGTGCAAGAAATCCTAAGGGGTCATATATAGAGCCAACAACAGATAAGATGCCACGTCTTGTGTGTGGTCGTTCCTGTGTTGCAATTTTAATCTTGAATACATCTGTCTCAACACACCAGCACAACCCAAGAGCTCTCTCTCTCTCTCATAGATGTTAATACAGCACGACTGTTGCTGATCCACTTTGAGAATGTGAATCCTCCCCTCTGGCAGAGAGCAGTCAGGTCCTTTACCATTTGAATTGCTTCCTGTTCTGATGGCATGGATTTTAAGCAATCATCAACATAAAAGTTGGCTTTGACTGTGTTTGTCTGCTGGAAAGTGAGCTTTGTTGTCATCAGCAGTCTTTCTTAATGCAAAGTTCGCACAACTTGGTGATGACACAGCTCCAAAAAGATGAACATTCATTTGGTATTCAACAAGATCTTGCTGCACATTACCATTTGGCCACCACAGGAATCTGAGATAGTCAACATGCTTTTCTTCGTCACGTGACTATGTAGGCATGGCACGCTAGTCGCTCCCGCATGTGACAGACCTTTTAAATTAGTATTTTGCCTCTGAAACATTTATATACAGCCCACGGAACAGCGGAAAAGGTGTGTAACATATTGAAGTGTGAATGTCAGGTGCTGGAAATCGTAAAGAGACAAGACAAACTGCAAAGAAGCGTGATATTGGTTGGCGTGCTGCCAAACAAATCATGTCACAGGAAGACACACCGGCCTGGGCCCTACACCTGATCACGGAGGTCTCGAGTATCTAAGAATCATTCCAACAAAGGTTTGATGAGCTCAACGCATCGATCAGCGGTCTGAAAAAGGATACACGGCCTACTTTAAACAGAGTTACCAACGCGGAGAAGCGGATTGGAGCCTTGGAGGACTAGAGGGCCGTGGACTGCAAAACTTTAAAAGACCTAACCAAAGACATGGACTCATTGAAAGCCAAATTAACCAGTTTTGAAGCTCACAGTAAGAGGAATAATATTGTTTTGGTGGGCCTTGAAGAAGGGTTGGAGGGAGGTGACCCGAACAAGTTGATAAACGATATCCTGAGGTATATTTTGGATTTGAAAGATTCCGACATGACACTGGAGGTGGAGAGACATCATCGGAGTTTACGCCCCCGTCCGAGTCCATCCGAACCACCTCGCCCATACCTTGTGCGCCTGCTGAGGTTGAATGACAGGCAAAATATCCTGAGAGCAGCGAGGAAGAAAAAGCAGCTGACCTGGAAAGGTAAACCACTCTCCGTATTCCAGGACTTACCTGTCGACATTAAGAGGCAGCGCGCAGAATACGTGGAAATTAAGAAGAAACTGTGAGGCACAGGACTACGATATGGACTGCTATACCCCGCGAGGCTGATAGTCTCCATAGAGGGGGATAAACATATTTATAATAATCCTGCGGACGCCATGAGGGATCTGAGGATCAGGCTTCCTTCAGTTTTTGGTTAAGGTGAATCGAATGAGGTTTGGTCGCACCAGCAATTGCCCACTAATCTGAACAACAGTTAAGCTACTTTCTTTTACACACTCATTTTTTTTGTGTGTATAAATTGATTATGGTGCGAGTTATTGGCAGGATCTTATGCGTTCTATGGCATTCGAAGTTAAGTTAAACATTTAAAAGGGTTTTTTGATATGTTTATATGTTTACATTTTTCTTGCTTCCCTCTTGTTTTGGACGCACAGACCCTGCATTAAGTTTAAACATATGGTCGGTTTATTGCGGACAGCTGTGCTTTTTAGTTCGCTCACGGACAGGGGATGGACATAGCTTCTATCTTTTTTATGTTTAGTATGTATCTGCCTTTTGGCTTATTTTGTGTCTGTTGGTGTGTTTTGTGTACACTTTCCCTTCATGTTGGTGCAGAACATGGATAGCTCCTGGTTATATTTTCATTTCTTAGCCTTCTCTTGTTTGCTCTCTCGTTATAGTGAAGTGATGTTTTTTATGTTAAAAATGTGATATGGCTACTATTAAACTGATCAGCTGGAATGTAAAAGGGATTTCAAATAAAACAAAAAGATATAAAGTTATTACTCATTTGAAATCCCTTGAATGTGATTTGGCAATGTTACAAGAGACACATTTGAAGGATGTTGAATCTGTCAAGCTAAGACAAAGGTGGGTTGGCCAGGTCTTTTCAGCACCAGGTACTGGGGCCTCTAGGGGTGTCAGTATCCTAATTGCAAAACGAATATCTTTCAGACTGTCACAGAAAATTGTTGATAAAGATGGTAGATATATAATTATTTCAGGTCTGCTACAAAATGAAAAGTGTACCTTAGTCAATGTTTATGCTCCCAATATAGGTCAAGCTGAATTTATATCTAAGTTGAATGTGATTCTCTCAGAATTTGTTGGAGATCCAATCTTTATAGGAGGTTTAAATTTAGTTAGTGATCCGGCAATGGACAGGTCTGGCCACCCTCTCATATCTGATGGTGCATCCTCAATAGCACTCAAAGAATTGCAGAAGTCCTTAGCATTGACTGACATATGGCGTGTAGTAAATCCTCAGGCACGGGAGTATACATTTTATTCTCATGCTCATAACTCCTATTCTAGGATTGATTATTTACTTTTATCACAATTTATTGTGGAGAACGTGATTGATTGTAAAATTAATAATATTGTTATTTCAGATCATGCCCCCATATCAATCCTCCTCTCCTTTTCAGTTAATAATCATAAAAGTAAGCAGTGGAGATTTAACAACTCTTTGCTTAAAGATGAGGTGTTTGTGTCCTTGATAAGAGAGAGAATAAAAGAGTATATAAATTATAATTTAAGATCTGTGCCCTCAATACAAACAGTATGGGAGGCATTTAAAGTAACATGTAGAGGATGGATAATTAGCTACTCTACAGCCAAAAAGAAAAGAATGATGATGAAGAAAAACAGTCTAATTTCAGATCTTAAAACATTAGAAGCACAGCATATGTTAGATCCCAACATTTAAGACTCAAAAATGAAATGTTGACTCTAAAGGCAGATCTGCAATCAATTATTCATGAAGAAACAGCCTTTGCACTGTTCAGACTTCATCGGAAGTATTTTGAAGCAGGTGACAAAGCAGGTAAAATGCTATCATTAAGGTTAAAACAACTTGAAAATCGTCAATTGATACCATTTATATGTGACAGTACTGGATCACCCATTTATGAGCAAACACAAATCAATAATGCCTTTAGAGAATTTTATTTTAAACTCTATCAATCTGAAAGCTCTAAGAATGAGAAGGATATGGAAGTCTTCTTTAAGGATGTCCCTTTACCAACATTAAAAGAGGAGGAGAGAGAACATTTGGAGGTACCTGTCTGCGAATCTGAGATAACTTCTGCTTTGAAAGCTCTCTCATCAGGGAAGGCTCCAGGCAATGATGGGTATACTATAGAATTTTATAAATGCTTCCAACGTGATCTATCTCCACTTCTTACTTTATTATTTAATGACATAATAACTAATCAGTCTATGCCATTGACCATGCGCCAAGCCACAATCTCTTTGTTGCCTAAACCTGGTAAGGACCATTCACAAATGAGTAACTTTCGCCCATTAAGTTTGTTAAATAATGATTACAATTTTTTACTAAGATCTTAGCAATGCGTATGGAGACAGTCGTTTCTTCATTGATACATCTCAATCAAGTTGGGTTCATTAAAGGTCGACTGGTCTCCAATAATATGAGGAGACTCCTCCATGTAATGGCAAAAGCAGGCTCACTTCAGCATCCAGTGATAGCTATTTCACTGGATGCTGAAAAAGCCTTTGACAGAATAGAGTGGCATTATTTGTTTTATGTTCTATCCAAGTTTGGTTTTGGGCCCCTTATTATTAACTGGGTGAAGGCACTGTATAACAAACCAACTGCATCGATCAAAACTAATGGTATAATTTCTGAACCTTTCCATCTCTTGAGGTCTACTCAACAGGGCTGTCCAGCCTCACCATCCCTCTTCATCCTTGCCCTTGAACCTCTGGCTTGCGCCATACGAACTCAGAAGAACATTACTGGTATTGACATTGGGGGATGTGATTTTAAAGCTAACCTGTTCGCAGATGACGTTTTATTAACATTATCCAAACCATCTCAGTCAATCCCACAGGTGATGAATTTGATTGATACATTTGGGTGTTTTTCTGGTTACAAGGTGAATTTTAATAAGAGTGAGGCCATACCCCTAAACCATCTGACCTATCCTTCACATCTTGGCACTGCCCCTTTTCAGTGGAAATCACAAGGTATGAAATATCTTGGTATAAACATCCAAAGCCCTATAGATACGATTTTTGACTCAAATGGACCACACCTCCTAAAATCAATTAGGGAAGACATAAAGAGATGGACAGTTCTTCCCATTTCATTATGGGGTAGAGCAGAAGTGATTAAAATGAATATTTTACCAAGATTAACATTTCTAATTTCAGCTATACCACTTAAATTTCCCCCTGGTTTAAAGAAATTAATAAGATTCTTACTGGTTTCCTGTGGAGGGATAAGAAGCCCAGAATAAGTCACAAAAGATTGATGAGACCAAGAAGTTCTGGTGGTTTAGCAATACCGGATGTTTATTCATATTATTTGGCTTATAATGTAAGATTTCCTCTGTCATGGGCTTATACATGCAAGAGTGATATTGGTAGTTGGAAATGGATCGAAGAGAAGATTATGTCTGAATATGACAAGTCTGTCTCTATCAGCGTTATGGTATCATCCTAAAATCACCCTGAAAATGGACAATCCTTTAATACGATTTTCCTGTGAGGTAGTAAAACTTTTACAAAATCGTTTAGCCTTTGACGGGGGATTTTTGTCATCATGTCCCATATGGAACAACCCCTTTTTACTGGCCGGTGGTAGACCACTGATAAACAATACATGGCAGTGCTGTGGCATAAATGAATTGGGGCAGATTGTGAAGGATGGAGATATGGTACCTTTTAATGAGTTAAAAAAGTGGTACAATTTAAGAGATGTTGAATTTTTGTCATATCTACAGTTAAGATCAATTTTAAAGTCACACATGTCCAAGAATAAGCACATGGGGCTTAATAGAGAACTTGATAATAAATTGCCTTAGGTTGGAGGGTAGTTTCGGCAATGTATGGGTTGTTGTGCCTCACCTATTCAGACAGCCTAGCTTCCATCAAACATCAGTGGGAGAGGGATCTGGGTGTATCCCTGACCTCTGTCCAATGGGAGTCTGTTTTAAGAAACACAACCATGGTATCTAAATGTGTTCGATATAAAATTTTGCAAATGAAAGTGGTGCATAGGGCATACATTACACCATGTAGATTACAAAAAATTGATCCCTCTCTTTCCCATTTATGTTGGCATGGCTGTGGTGAGGCAGGATCACTTATGCATATGCTGTGGCATTGTCCCCCAGTGAGATGTTTTTGGGACATGGTGATATTAAATTTGTCCACTATTCTAGATGTGAAAATACCTTTGTGTCCATCAGTTTTCCTCTTGGGCACAAAGATAGAAAGTATACAATCAAAGCTTACACACCGTATTATTGCTCTAGCCTTTATGTCAGTTAAGCGTATCATTATGATGAATTGGAAATCACACAAGCCAAATTGTTTCAGTATAGATAATTGGTTAAAAGACTTTCTGGATTTATTGTCAATGGAACGGGCAGCTTTAACTCTATTTGAATATGACCATGGTGATGATGGACCCTGGATTTATATAAGATCTTATCTAGGGAAAATGGTTCATGGTTGAGCTTTATGGTATTTGTTCTGCTAAAAAAAACAAAAACATGCTTTTCTGATACCTTAACTTGCTGAAACATTGCTTTGATGTCTGCCATCAGAGCAATTGGTTCCTCCCTGAATCTGATGAGGACACCAATGAGTGAGTTTGTGAGGTCTGGGCCCTGCAGCAGCTGGCAGTTGAGTGATATTCCTTTAAAGACAGCGCCACAGTCAAACACCACTCTCAGAGTTCTCTTTTTGGAATGATACACGCCATGGTGTGGGATGTACCAGAGCTCTCCATCAGCTCGGTTCAGTTGGTCATCTGGTACCACTTCAGCGTAACCATTGTTAATCATCTCTGTGAGAAAAGATGTGCATTCAACATGAAATTCATCATTCTTGTTGAACTTGCGTTTCAGTCTCTGGATGCGCTGCTCTGCTACGCAGCGGTTGTTTGGCATGTTTGAATGCTCTTGTTTGAAAGGTAAATCTAGACAGTAATGCCCATCTTTCATCTTTGCTGAGTGGTTCATGATTTCCAAGAATTGGACATCTTCTCTTGACATTTCCTCTGTTTCTTTGCTGGTTCTTTCGCTAAAATCCTGATTGTACTGTTTGATCAGTAGTTCTTCAAGATTCAGAATTGATATGCGATTAACAGCAGCAACAGGGTAAACATTTGATACCTTGATGTCATTGTTTTCTCTCAGTGGACCATAGATGACTCACCCCAATAGGGTCCTCACAGCATATGGCCCATCCCCCTGGCTGTTGACCACCTCCCAAGGTTCCAGTGCCTTGGGAGCATTCATCCCAATGAGTAGGTCAATGCCAGAATCTATTTCCTGTATTTTTATGTTTTTCAAGTATGGCCATTTTGTCAGATCTTCTTGTTTTGGAATGTTGTGTTGAGAAACAGGCATAGTCTTGTGTGTGAACACATCAGAAAGTTGAATGAAATCATTGTTGTCCAGACCGGTTACTTCCAAATCCTTGATATAACTTTTGTCTGTTTTCAGTTGATTCATGGTACGTAAAAGAACATTGGTCCTTTGTCCTGTTATGTTCAGCCTTCTCAACAAACTTTCAGTACAAAATGTAGATGAACTTCCATGATCCAGGAATGCATATGTTTGCAACACTGTGCCCCCCTTTCTACTTTTAACTTGTACTGGTACAATGGAGAAGATGCAGGTTTCATCACCGGCCCCAATATGCCCACAAGTATGAGGTGAAAGAACAGCATTGTCTCCAGTTGATTTCTCCTTTTGTTCTGTATGTTCTGATTTCTTCTCTTTGTCCTTTTGTTCAATGTGAAGTATTTCAGGATGATATTGGCTGCACACATCACAGATCAAACGATTCTTACAATCTTTGCTCATGTGTCCTATTTTCAGACATCCAAAACAGACTCCCTTCTCCTTTAAGAAGTCAATTTTTTCTTTGTGCATCTTCTTCCTGAGCTGTGGACACCGTCCCAATGTGTGACCACTCTTGGTACAGAACAGACAAGAACTTAGAGAATTTGTAATAGTTGAGACATTTCTTTTCATTCCATTTGGTGTCAAATTATTTTGCACTGATGTTTCAACAGGTGTTACAGTAGTTGCAAAATTGCTTCTTTTTGGTATTGACTTCTCTCTTTGTTTCCCAAAGGAAGAGGTTTTTGCTGGTGTGGCTGGCTTGGCATCCTGTATATTTCCAAAAAGTGGATCTGACAGAATCTTTATTTGTTTTTCTATGAAGTTTACCAAGTCAGGGAATTTGGCCCGATGTCCATGTTGCTCCTGTAGCTCACATGCCCTGTTCCTCCACTTATCTCTGAGTTTGTACAGCAGTTTCATCAAGATGATTCTCATATTGGATGCAACATTCATTTCCTCCACATAGGTTAGACATTCCATTGCATTACAACAACCTCTAAGAAACAGTGAGAACGCTTGTAATGATTTCACATCCTCTGATTTGATGACTGGCCAGGCAAATGCTTTATCCATATATGCAGTGGCAATCTTATGTTCATTTCCAAAGTTTTCCTTCAACAGATCTTTTGCCTTTTTATAACCCAGGGTTGGAGGCAGATGATGACAGCTGCGGACTAGGTCTTTTGGATGCCCTCTAGTGTACTGCTCTAAGAAATGTAAGCAATCACTGTAGTCATCAGTCTTTTTTTCAACCCTCTTTCAAATGCTCTGATAAAGGCGTCATATTGCAGAGGATCACCATCATAAATGGGAATGTCTCTTGGTGGTAAAGTAGAGAAGAGATTTTGCTTAACCAAAAGAGCAGTGATGTCATTTTGCCCCTGAATAATGCCACAGATATCACTTAAATTACCGTTATTCACCACCGGGGGCGCAGTACTGCCATGGCTCTGAAAACCGTGTATCTGAATGTGCTGCCTTGGAGGAGAATATTGAGTTAAATCATGAGCTCTAACAGATGATCGAGTTATTGCTTTGGGTCTGACAACGGGTTGCTGGGAGGAGGATTCGGCTTTTGTCAACACATCCTGTCTATTTTGCATGTTGACAGGTAAATACAGGGAGTAGATGAAAACAAAGCTGCAGAAGCTCGGAACAACTTCTTTGCCAAATCATGGACAAAATCATGGACAAAAACAACGGACTACTACTTTTCCCCTCTATCTAGACCTCTCACACAAAGCAACATTTGCAGCATAGGCGAGATGAAGGTAGCTCTAACTCGTCTGGACCCCCAGAAAGCAAGTGGGCCGGACGGCATTCCAACATGGCTGCTCAAAGAACAGGCAGAGGACCTGGCCCCGGTCATCACACATCTGGCCAACTGCTCTTACCAACAAGGGCGTGTTCCAGACATATGGAAAGAGTCGCATGTCTGTCCCATACCCAAAGGCCAAGACCCCGGCTCAGTTTCAGATTGGCATCCCATCTCTCTAACCTCTTGTGTAGGGAAAACAGTAGAACAGTTTGTTTTAAAAAAGCTTATGTCCACAGTGCTTGATGTGTGTAAAAATCAGTATGCATATCTGCCCAAGCACAGTACCACAATAGCTTTAGTTAGAGCAATGCACACCTGGCTCACTGAAACCGACTCCAAACCAACAATGGTGAGAGTACTGTTGGCAGATATGTCAAAGGCGTTCGACAGAATTGACCATGGGATCCTGATGAAAAACATACTGGACTTAAAGTTGTACCCATCTCTGACAGCCTGGATACACAGTTACATCACAGGGAGGAGACAAAGAGTGGTAGCAAATGGGGCCTACAGCCCCTGGATTGAAGTCACATCTGGGGTGCCACAAGGGGGGGTAGTCTCCCCATATGTCTTCCTCCTCTATATGGCTACCGGGGATGCTGTGTTTGAGGACACCCTTGATGTGGGATATGCGGACGACATTGGGTTGCCGAGAGCAATCCCCATGTGACATCAAGACAGACACATCAATGCGCCTGGAGGCACAAAGGCTGGACGAATGGGCAGCAAAGAACAACATGATATTAAATGGAAAAAAAAAAATCGGTTGAACTACGGATATGCTTTGCACGTGACCCCCCACAACCTCTGCTCTTGGTGGGTTGCTCAAAAAAACAACAAGCAGAGCTAGAGCGGGTCCAGACACGTGCCTGTAAAATCATCAGAAGAAGAGTTTGTAATTTTTCACAACCGCTACCATCACTCCAGATCAGGAGGGAGGAGGCTGCAGTGAAGTTAATCAGGGACATGCATGATGAGCAACATCCTCTGCATGACCTGCTACCTCCAACACGAAGGAACTGCACCGCCAAGACACTGAGGAACCAGCACAAGCTGACTGAACCCATGGCCAAGACCAGCAGGCTGAGAAACTCAACGCTGCACACAGCAGTCAGGCTATATAATGACACTATTTAGACTGAAAAAATAAATTAATAAAAATAAAATGACATAGCATGGCCACCATGACTGCTAACTGCTCCCAATTCACTGACCTGAAATATTTTAGTTACTTATCTATTCATCTTAACCTTGAAATTGTTTTGCAGGTTCTTTTTTTTTTTTTAATGTTTGTAAAGTTCTGCGTTTTTTCAGTGGAGCCCTGGCTCCACTGCAAGCATGAATTAATAAAATAAAATAAAATATTCATTTGCATATGGATTTAATTTAGCTGACGTTTCACTTTGAGCAGTTGCTTTCCTTAGATAAGAGTTCATCCCATCAGAAACCCTAGAGCTGTTCCTTGATCCCATGGTCTCCAATACATTTAGTTTTGCAGTGGTTGCTGCTAACTCCGTTTCCAGTTCCAGTTCCAGTTGCTCTTTCATCCTTTTTCCTGCTGTGCCTCAAGCTCATGCCTTTTCTTCAAGGCAGCAACTCGCTCCATGAGAGCAGCCTTCTGCCTGAGCTCTAATGCAGCAGAAGATGTTGAGGATGCGCATGATGATGATCAGCTGGGTTTGGGTTTTGATTTGGATTTTGAGACATTTTAAACGCTATCATCTGGTCCAATTTCATCGGAGTTTATTTCGCTGCATTGTGCGGTACTAAGCGTGCCCTTTTCACCTTCATCAATCACTGGCTGTGTGGCACTTTCATCGTCAACAGTTGTGTGTTTAATTTGTTGTTCAACCTCAGTGAAACACATTTTTACCTCTTTAATAAAACCATCAAAAGTTTCCATTTTTGATTGAAACCACTGATTTTGCCTTTTGAGTTCATCTTCAGGCAGTGGTAGGCCCAATTTCATCAGTGACTCGTGACTCTCTTTTGCTTCATTACAGAGCTTTATTAGGCCTAATTCATACAACTTGGATTGTGCTTTGGTTGCGTCTTCCTTTGATTTGTGCTCTTTCAGCGTTTCCATCAACGTGTTTGCTTGTTTACATTTAATGTTTCGTGTCTTCTGACAGTTTTCAATAAACATTTCCGAACCTTTAGCAGTGGGTTTAATAGCTCTTTTCGCCTTTTCATGTTCCTCTCCAACAGCGTCATCCTTAGGCTGAGCATTGGACTTGACAGACATATTAATTTATGGTCCTTTTACGTTACAGATCCCCTTTGAAAGCCGACAGCGGCCGGATGTGTCAAACAGCTGGTAGAGAGTATGCAGTCATCCATAGGCCTAGTAGCCGTTTTCCAATACAGCTATCATTTGTAGCTTATCCAATAAAGCTTAATTATCCACATAACCGCTCCCCATGTGTGCCTGCTTTCGGGTCTCCACTCTGTCAGTCAGCCTTGTCAATCAGCTGATTAGCGCAAGCGGCATCAATCCAGCTGATTAGTGGGGCGGCGTCAGGTTTGTGAATGAATGAAACAATCCTTTATTTTGGTGAAGAAACAATCCTTGCATTTCATATGAATGATCCAACATATGAATGGTCCACATGTCCAAATCCACTCTTGTAGAGCAAAGTTTTCACTTAAATGTAATGGCAATTTCTCCTTTTCCTTTGAACATTTTCACTCTTACCATTACATACACAGGAGGAGCATTAGTGATCTTTACGCAGACCCAAAAGACAAAAGGTCTCGTCAATCCTCGTATCTTTACTTGTTTTATTGAAGAGACAAAATTATGACATACCAGCTCTTGTCCATCTTCCCTGCCTCAGGTCTGGTGAAAACTTGTGTGCCCTCCTCCTTCCTGTTACCTATGCCCAACATATATCCTGTCTCTAATCACTGCCACCATGTGTTAGAAATAATAGTGAACGCTAAGTCTAAAGATTAAAAACAAAACAACAACAAAAAAACCAATAATATGCCAACGCTTAATTAAGCCGCTCCTACAACGGTTAAACTCTTAACTTCACAATTTTAACCATCCGGATAGTTTGTAACGTTGCATTTGAAACGTAAGATGATACTACTTGTCCCTTGGGTTAACACATACATCTTTATTTGAAGAAACGTTGGCGTTTACTGGGGTTTTTTTTTTTTTTTAGCTAATAGGCTACCTAACGTTAGCCTACATAGAGCAGTGGTTTTCAAACTTTTTCAGTGATGGACCCCCTGAGAAACAGTTTTTCAGCCAAGTGACCCTTAATCAGCGTAAAGCAATTTTGGTTGAAAGACCACCAGTGTCGTATTTGTTAAACTTTGTAACTGAAAAACATTTGAAAACAGTGACAGACAGACACAAAACCATTTAAAAACATATCAATAATATAAAATATAGAGAGAAATAACTAAAAATGCTTGCACAAAAAGAAGAAATAATTAACTAAATTATAATAAAGATTGAAGACAAAATAGAATAAAGAAAGAATTAACTTACTTAATGTCATTTAAATGAACATTTCTGCACATATAAATAATTATCAACTCAAAGTGCCCACTTTTGGGATCATAATAAAGATTTGTTCTCAAGATGAAATTATGAACTTAATTGACAAGTGATATCTTTATTTATTATTGTTCTTTAGGTCACAATTATAAAATGTAAATATCTAGTTGGTTTACAGACTTTGTTATTATGTTCAGGGCAAAGTGCAGAGATAATATACAAAATGTCTTTGTTTTTAGTTCAGAGGACAAGTATCATAGAAGGAAATTTAATTAAGTGGGAAATTATAAGTGATTTTGACATTCATCTATATCCTTTTCAGATGCCAAGAATTTGTCTGGAGGTGGTCCTCCATGATGGTGATGCAACACTGCTTACCTTGGCCCTAGTGTGCTCCTCTTTTAGACTTGCTGTGGCTTGACAGTGAGTAAAAGTTATGCTTTTGATAGCTGCAGACTTTCAACGTCTCAGCACATTTCTCACATAAAATTTGATAATCCCAATTTGTTATACAGGTGTTGCTACTTGGAGCAAGTTCTCCAGCATGTACAAGCAGGAGTTCTACACCATGTACTATGTACAAAACTGCATTCAGAGCTGCATGCCAGGTATTCACACTGTGCTTTTAACAGAATTCAAATGTTACTAAGTAAAATGACTTTATGTAAAGAAATCTTAACACCATGCATATGAATATGCTATTGTTTTGTTATTGCTATACCCACAGGTTATGTTGGACGTGGAAAGTTGGGAAAAATTTATTCAAACGATCCCCACCCTGGATTTTGCAGCCAGTTCTGCCAGCTGCAGTCTGGATGTTTTGAATGAAGAAATGAAAAAAGCTGCATTCTTTAAAAGACTTGTTTTATTTATATATTTTATATATGCATTATATATTCCTTTCACACATCACAGGGAAATTTTTACGACAAGTGCTTATCCTGTAGTGTGAATGTGTGTGCATGTATGTGTGCATATGTGTGTCAACTAACACATAAACAGGACAAGCAGCAGTGCCAGGCAGATATCTACAGAGCCTGCAAGCTGAGACACATAATAACACTGAGGCAAGGCAAGGCAAGTTTATTTGTATGGCACATTTTAGACAAAATGCAACTCAAAGTGCTTAACATAAAAAATAAAAAGATTTTAAGAAAGGACAACATGTAAAAGCAACACAAAGCAACAGTACATCGAAGAGGATTTAATACTATGTATAAAACAACTTCTCAACCAGGATTCCTAAAATACAATAGGAGAGATAATGAGACAAGAGGTTCCAGGCTGCAGTCATGTTTAACACAGGAGAAGTCATCCAGGGCAGGCTGCAGTCATGTTTAACACAGGAGAGATCATGAGACGAGAGGTTCCAGGCTGCAATCATGTTTAACACAGGAGAGATCATGAGACGAGAGGTTCCAGGCAGCACTCATATGTTTAACACAGGAGAAGTCATGAGACGAGAGGTTCCAGGCTGAAATCATGTTTAACACAGGAGAGATCATGAGAGGAGAGGTTCCAGGCTGCAATCATGTTTAACACAGGAGAAGTCATGAGACGAGAGGTTCCAGGCTGCAGTCCATATGTTTAACTCAACTTTTCTACCAGGAAAATCTACCAGGATTCCTAAAATACATTACAAAATACAATATTACGTTTAAAATAACTATAGTGTCAGGCCCGAGCTTTTATTCTGAAATGTAGAAGTTCGGGGGCGTGGCTACATTATCACCAGATGAGAGGTCATGAGATGAGAGCCATGAGACAGGAGGCTGCAGGCTGCAGCCATACAGTCTTGTTGGCTTATGGGGTGATTTTGAAGGAATAATTAAGTTAATCTTCTCATAAGTGGATGTAATATGTAGAGATGCCATCTAGGCCGTTTTTCTTCATTTTGTAAAGTCTATATTTTGTCTATATTTTGCTTTACAAAAACGTGAAAGAGCAGCTGTGACCAAGCTATCACGAGATAAGTAGCATTGTAAGCATAATTCATAGCGATATACTTCAGTTTGTCTGTGTGTTTTTGTATGCAAGCGGGTCTGCTGCGGTCTGCTAACAGTACAAAATGGCGGCGGTGGGACGAAACCATAGCTGCGTTCCAAAAACGGTTTGAGTCGCCCTCGCTCACTTGCCCTCAGCCCTTGCTTTGACGTCACACGGAGGCCACTTGGAGGGCGGAGGGAAAGTGGGCGGAGGGGGAGTGAAAGAGGTAAATGGAACACACCTGCCCTCGTTCACTCACAGGGCAGACAATGATGGATCAACCACATGTCGTTGGAGTAGCGCTATACTGCCTATTCCAAATCACACAAAATACACAGAGACTCATGTCATTAAGACGGAGACGTATTCTGCGCTTGATGGCAATACGTCAGGGAGGGAGAGCCTTGCACTGTCGGACCTGGGTCTCTGCTCCGTGTCCGGAGCCCGGTCGGGACCAGAGCAGAGACCGAAGACGGGCCGACAGCGCAGCAAGAACGTGAGGAAGAGGAAGATGAGCTACTGAATGAGGAGGGATTTAGAAATAAAAGCCTCCCTTCCCTCTTGCGGTCATAACGTAGGCTATATTTTTGATATATAGGGTGAATTCCAATTCCTGTCTTAACCCTCAATCTTAACCCTCAATCTCAGAAATGCGCGCTCCCGCGAAGTGCAAGTGCTGTCCCAATTCTCAGAACGTTAAGTTGAGGGGCAAGTTTGAGGGCCATACAGCCCTAAGTGCTGAGATTCTCCGGCACCACCCTTGGGCACCACAACAAAGAAGCAAGTAACAGTAATACATTCATATGCAATGCCACAGTAAGTTACAAACAAACTCACCCCCAGGCCAGCTTTGAGGCATTTCTTTTCCCAGTAAAGAGAGCTTCGTTTGTTATTCTGAGCTTTATGAGGAGCTCCGTCTCCTCATCAGACCCTGTAACTATATGGAAACAATCCCTTAATCACACAGAATGCACAACAAACGACGTGACATCAGAAAAATAAAATGCTATTTAGATACAAGTATTTTGCTTTCTTTTTCTTTTGTCTGTGACAAATAGCTTATATACTTACACTTGTAAATGGTGGGTTCTGCCATAACTGCCACGGACCACGCCACGCCATCTTGGACATCGCGCAATGCATTGTGGGTATGCACCGAAGCACTCTGGGATTGAAAGCGTCCAAACAACAATCTCCGCGCTGTATAGTCTCTGATCATGTCTCTGACAGACGGCCGCGATGGACACAGAACATCACTTTAGTAATATGACTGTTAGTCAATTAAAACATTATTTATCAGAACGCGATATTGTAGTGTCAAATGCATTAAAAAAAGATTTAGTTGCCTGTTGCCGTGCAGCATGTTTGTTAAATCTTCAACCGAAGGCTACACCGGAAGAATATAATGAAGAAATCGCAAACCAGAGGCTGTCCAAATTAATTTTAGATGGGGGCATTATCTGCCTACCTGATCCTGATATTCTCCGAGATGGTTGGGAAGACAGCCCATCAAGTTATCTACATCTGTTACAGAGTGCTATAGAAACATACTTTGACAAAAGTAAGTAATCAGTGAGAATATGTTTCCTAATCTTTTTTTTTAACACTTGTTAGCCATCTTGTTCATCTGCTCTGGCAATTTTCATGACATGTACTATTAGGCTATACATTTTACTCCTTTGCCATGTATACATTTAGTAATTATGCCAACTAAATAGACCTATGTGTTTTCTCTCTCTTGTCCATAATGTGCAATATCATGGCATTGGTGAAAACGTGCCATATTGTTTCCTGAGGGCCACAGTGATCAGAGAAACCAACGCCCCTCTGGCACCCTATAAATGCTGGTTGATTGTACACAAGGTAAAAGCATTGCTGGTGGATGCCTTCTGCTCCTGTCCTGCAGGGTAAGAGAAGAAAAGAGTGCTGGCTGGGCTGAACCACACGCCATTGATCCTTCGGCAATTCTCTCGTAAGTCGGTCCGTTCCTCACCGTTCCTGTCATCTGACAGTTAATGGCCTCGTCATTTGCGAGGGCAAGGTGGGCACACAATTCCTTGTCTCCCTAGTTGCTCATGTCTGTCAGGTTTGAGTTTCTCTCTGGCTACTAGTACTAGCTGCTCGCTAATTCCTGCTTACACACTGGTTGTCTTACTGTGTGTCTGTGGTGGAAAGTAACTGAGTACGGGGTCGCTGGCTGGCTTGACAGCTGGCATTTAAACCTGACGAAATGGGACCAAAAAAGATTCCCACAGCTGAGGAAGTCGAAGAAATAAAAAGATCGCTCGACTTTCTGACGGAGGAGGTTACGGCAGTTAGACTACAACAGAAAACTATTCTGGACCTGGTAGTCGAAATCAAGGTTCTGAGACAGCAAAACTCAGATCAGGAGAAAAGGATTAATTTTCTGGAGAACCGGGTGGCTGATTTAGAGCAGTACACAAGAATGAATGATATCATAGTCTCCGGACTGAAGATAAAACCTCGGAGTTATGCCTGGGCCGTGATGATGATGAACAACGAGGAGCAAGAATCAGTCTCAGTGGAGCAACAGGTGACAGCGTTACTTCAGTCTAAGGGGATTGAAGTGGACAATAACAACATAGAAGTGTTTCATCCTCTACCTCAGAAAAACAAGACTGATAAGCCGGCCATAATAATGAGGTTTGTGAACAGAAAGCATAAAAATGCACTGATAAGACAAGGAAAGAAGCTGAAGGGGTCAGATGTTTATCTCAATGAGCACCTGAGAAAAAGGAACGGGGACATCGCCAGAAGAGCTCGCTTCCTGAGGAAACAGGAAGATCCAATCTACTTGGACAGCTAACTGCAAAATCTACATAAAGCTGAATGGATCACCAGAGGAGGCCAAAGTGCTGGTCATCAGAGACATAGATGAACTGGACAAATACAACTAAGAACTAAAGAACAACATACAAGAACAGCACAAGGTAATGAATAACTAAAAAGAGTGACTACACATCACATATAATAATGACTAGCTCTGACAGATATCAGTCAACTCCAACTGGCGATAATGGAGAGGAACAGCAACAAACATGGGCTATGGAATACGAAAAATGGAATTAAAAACTTTTGAATACACAGACCACAAACTACAAGACATGGAGAATGAAATTGATCCTGAAAATAATTTGTACAACAGTCTGCATAATCACTGTGAAAATTATACTGAAGAGCAGTTTTACATGTAAAAATGGATGGAGTAATATCAATAATTCACTTCAATAGTAGGAGCCTCAATACAAACTTTTCAAAGATACAGTATTGTCTAAATCAACTGAAAAAGAAATTCACTGCAATAGCTATCTCGGAGACGTGGCTCAATGAGGAGCAAGCTGCAATAGTTGAGATTGAGGGATATGAGATGTTTTATATGAACAGGAACAAGAGAAAGGGTGGTGGAGTAGCTATATACATTGACTATTCTGTCCTCGTCTGATACGTTGCTGTCAAACTAGACAGATAGTTAACACTTAAGGTAGTCCAATGAAAGACTGAGGCGTGGAAGTTTAAGGTCTTTAGTTATATATCCATCCTTGTACAGCGTAATTGAATCCACTCTCAATATTCTTTGTAAAACTGTAATAAACATACAAAAATAAAATATGATCAATGTTCAGCTCTTTACAGTGTTCACATATTAATTAAACATACTGTACACGCCATAAACACACTCGAGAAAACGTAGATACGCTACACTCGTTCGATTAGCAACACTTCAGTAGTTAGCTGTGTACACACTCCACATACACAATACTACTTAACAAGCTAACTCCTTAGCAACTGTGATAACTGTGTAAAGGAACCGAATCTCTACCAAACATGAACATACACGCTCTATCATCATTCTGCCACTCTTAAACATTACACAAGCATGTCGGCATGTACTCACAGACATATAGTGTCCCAACATCGCCATGAACGAGGAGTTGAACTGCACTAGCGATCTCCCGACTGATGCAGCGCCCCACAGGCATATAACGGAAAAGACCACAAGGTGGCACCAAAAGACAATGTAACGTCTGCATACAGATACTCATCCGATAGAGGTAAAACGAAATGAAATTAGGCTATTTAAATGAAACAAAGTAGCTATAGTTCCAGTACACTGACAGAAGTTATAAAAGTAAACTACTTTGTTTTCGTTCCGTGCGAGTTGCGCTGACCTAGTATATATGGTTCAGTGTTGCGGCATAATCTTTGGAGAGTGACAGTGTTGAGGAATCTTTACGAATAATTAACCGTGGCGTTTAAAATTGTGGTTAATAGTGAAATCAAGTAATCGTGACATCCCGAGTCAGTAGCACCTTGGCTTTAATATTAACACATGCACATGACACAACAGCTAGCTTCTCTCATTCCAATTGTATTTTTGTTATTAAAATATTACATTTGGTTTTGACACTTTTCTAGCTTGTTAAAAAAGGACATACAGTCATAAAAAAAAAAAAAATATCTCAAAAGGCTAGAAACGCCTATATCTGTAGCTATAACACACCACATTCTAATAATAATGTCGGCCTATACCCCTCTTCTGACCTCAAGCCTAATTATGTTTATTATTATTCCTTTCAGGTCGGCCTGTCGCAGGTCTACACCAATCACAGCCTCCAGAGCACAGCTGTGGGTCGGCTCTCTGACGCTGGCCTGGAAACTTGTCAGATCATGACCGTCACAGGATATCAGTGTGAGAGCAGCCTGCAGGCTTATTAGGCTCCGTCAGCGCAGGAGAGACAAGACAACGTCTTGTCGTCTCCAAATGTCCCAACAAGCAGTGTTCAATCTGTCAATCTCCGTCCTTCAAATGACACTATGATGAACATACCCACATCACTCTCAAATTTCACTATTAATAGTAGGGATGCACCGAAATGAAAATTTGGGGCCAAAGCCGAATAATATAAAACGCTTGGCCGAATACCGAGTACCAAACACCGAACATCGTTGTTTAGTTTTTCATTAGTTTTTGCAGATGAACCCCCTCCAGATTAGTGTTGTCACGGTACCAAAATTGGGACCTACTGTACGATACCAATGAAAATATCATGGTTCTGAGTAGTATCACGATACCACACCAAAATGAGGCAGATGTGCCTTTTGTCATTTATAAAAAGATAAATCACTTTTCTATAATACATCAATGATATTTCAATGGAATAAATTACTTGTTGACTTATTCATACTTCAAAAACAGCATCAAAAAGTGATTAACAAAATAAAATAAATAAATAAAATAAGAATCAACCAGCCACCCTCCTCCTCTGACAGTCCCTTCATAAGTAAAGAACAGTCCCTAAAGTGCGGTGAGGTTTGTGGGCTGTTACCTGCCACAATGACAGAAATGTGAATGGCTCATTTCTCCTCTGACACGCCACATACCTGTGTTCGGCTGGCTCGGCTGTTCAGGTACTATTGGGCAGTCATGACGCCAAGAAGAGGATATTATTAGAGCCGACTTATCCGTCGCCGCCGGTAAGCCGATGGCCGCCGTATTTGACAGGAATGCATTACTGTCTGTGTCTGTGACTCTCGTTCAACCCACAACCGGTGGGATTCGCCTATCGTTTTTGCTGGTGGTTGAAATCTGTACTCACACAGCGTGCTGAATGATTTAAGCCTATTTTGCTTGCTCAAAACTATTTTAGTGGCAAATGCAAGTGCGGTGACGGACGGATCGCCACACTGCCGTCATTTTATTCCGCCCGTCACGGCACGCTGTTTGATTGCGTTATCAAAACACTCCGCTATTATTTGGCCTTGCTTTTAACTTATTCCACCGAATACAGAATGTGTTCGGCCGAATATAGCCTATTCGGTTACCGAATATTCGGTGCATCCTTAATTAATGGTAATGTCGCATTTAATTTTAAATAGGACACAATTGTTAATTTGTTAATGTGTTTATATATTTAGGCTATATTTATATATCCCTGTTAAAGGGGTTTTTAAAGGTTTTTTTGGGGGCAGTTTTTCCTTCCGCTGTGGGTCCAAAGGACAGAGGGATGTCATATGCTGTAAAGCCCTGTGAGGCAAATTGTGATACATAGATATTCTTTATAAATAAAATTTATTGATTGATATGATTTAATCTCGACTATTATGCTTATGAATTATTTGTTGCAATTAAAAACAATTTTGACTACTATTTGGATGTTGATTAGGCCTATTTGAAACAAATAAGAGTCTGTAACACGCGGGGTAAAAAGTCCACTGGCTTTCTGAAATAATCATCTTCCAGTGGCGTCCCTAGGCTAAAACATTGGGGGCTAAAGCCCCGGATGTTTTTTAATTAGCCCCGAATATGAATATTAATTTTCAAAAAAAAAAAATATATATTTTTTTTTTAAGATCACATCCTCAAACTACGGTTATCTTATGTTGATGCTTCGATAAAACAGTGTTTTTGGACAGGTTTGAGTGACAATTATTATTTCTTTTTAAAAAAAGCCACTACTTTGGCTTTGGCACACAAGTGGTTAACACCTCCAGGTCGCACGTGACGTCATTCACCCAAAACAGCAGCGTCAGGCAGCAGGCGCACTTGACAACAGGCAGGCTTGACAACAGCAAGCTGTTCAGCTGTCTTTGGGATGTCACAAAAAAAGATTTCCATGTTTTTCCCCCCAAAGGTGGTCAGCAATCAAAGAGGTAATGGGAATAGAAATTATGTAAAAATATATAATTTCGAAAAGAGTGTTGCAGCTGGAACTACTAGAGGGAAGTAGCTAACATTAGCTAGCTAGCAGCTAGTTGATATTACATGGGAAAAAAACGATCTGTTATTATTAGCATCTGTCTGTAAGGTGTAGAGAAAGAGTTAATGCAGAGACCTAATTGTACATGATGACTGAAGAAAGAAAAAGAAAAACAAGATGTAAAGTCAAGTGTAGAGTGCAAGTTAAGACAGATATACTGTACAAGACAAATGTTTGAAGTTAAACTAAAGACAAATGAACAAGGAAAAAAGATGTAAAGAGTACATTAATAAAAGTTAAGTACAAGAAGCAAAGACAATAGGTAGAGTTAAGAACAGTTAAAGCAGAGACCTAACCTGAGACCTGTAAGAGATACAAATATTATGTTAAAGAGTATGTTATGTTAAAGAATGTTAAAGAATAAATACATATGAGTATGTAAAGAGCATTAAATGTACAAAGTAAAACAATGTAAATACTGAACATGAAAAGATGTTTACTGTTGCTGAATGGTTGCTGTTGGTATGTTCAACATGATGAATGGGGCATTTTTGTGCCTGGGCTATTGAGGGAAGTTTGTGAAAATTGCTAGCCTATTTGGTATTAACTGGTAACCATGAAATGCCTTAATTCAATTCAGTCCAGAAGAGCAGGTACCTGTAGGGTATGTGGAGAATGTTTCTATGTCTAAAACTTTCGGCGCGCGCATCTGCTTAACTCTTCTGGGCTAAGCCCCGGATGTGTCAAAATCCTAGAGACGCCCCTGTCATCTTCTGAATAATATCATGTAACATTTAGCCGTCATCTCACTTCCCTTCACTGATCAGAGTCACTATGCTCTCTATGCTACAGCCACAGCGGGTTTCCATGGTAACACTTAACTACAGAGATTAAATAGTCTGCTCAGCTGTGGCTTGTGAAAAACTCATGATTTTAACTGTAAAACATATTAAAGCACAAGAAATTGATTTAATATTAATTTCTTTGGTAAGTGACCATGGTATAAGTGGGTTAATGCCCTTCGAGGTGTCCATTATCAGGAATGAATGGACTTCTCGGAAGCTTTGCATCGGACGGATCACGCGTCCGCGTCGTCCATTAATTCCTGATAATCGACACCTCGTCGTGCATTAACCGTTACATCACTACTGAAAATATGTTCAGGACGAGAGTCATGACATCCGGGGCTTCAGAAGCCCTGGAAAAAATGCTTGGTGACACCACTGGTATTGTCATTAATCTCATTTGTGTATCAAGGATAGCAATTGCTGGATGTCCAGTAACTTTTACAGTTAAACAGTGACAAAGTAGAAATAATGGTTATCGGGGCAAAGGCACACAGAGAGGAAATATCTTTTAAACTGTCGCAGTTGTCACTGGAAAGTGTCACACAGGTTAGAAACCTTGGCGTCATTCTGGACGCTAACCTAACTTTCCAGAGCCATATTAGCAACATAATTAAAAAAGGTTTTTAATCTTTTGAGAAATATTAAAAAGATAAGGAGCTTTTTATCCCAGAGTGACGCTGAAAAACCCGTCCACGCTTTTATTTCCAGTTGACTAGACTACTCCAACGCACTGCTCACAGGAATACCTCAAAAGCATCTTCATCGACTGCAGCTGCTCCAAAATGCTGCTGCTAGAGTTTTGATGAGAAAAAGGAAGTATGAGCATATAACACCTGTTTTAAGGTCCTTACATTGGCTCCCAGTGAAATTTAGAAGTGATTTTAAAATTTTAGCACTTGAGTTTAAGGCCCTGCATGGTCTGGCACCTCAATATCTGTCTGACATGCTTTTATTCTATGAGCCAGGTAGACCCCTCAGGTCAACTGGGACAGGCCTGCGTTTAGCTCCTATGCTCCTAGACTATGGAACAGCCTACCCAGTCATATTAAGTGTCCTCCAACATTTCTATATTTTAAATCAAAACTCAAAACATTCCTTTTAGCCATGCCTTTCAGTAGTCTGGTTTTAATGGTTTTTATTATTTTGTTGTTGGTTTTTACTTATGTCTTAATAATATTTGTTTTTTAATATATATTTTTTTATGGTTTTAATGTTTTAAACTTAATGGCTTAATTTCTTTTTTTTTAAAAAGGATTTATGGTTTTAATTAATTATTTATTTATTTATTTCATTTTATCTCCACTTTTGGTGTTTTTTTTTAAAATCACATTTATTGTTGTTGTTGTTATTATTATTATTATTATTATCATTACTTTAACTTTGCTTACTTATGTGCTCATTCACATTGTACACTTTTTAACTGCAACCTCTATGGTGGCATATGCTCTGTGAAGCACATTGTGTTTCCACCTGGAATGAATTGTGCTATACAAATAAAGATTTGCTTGCTTGCTTGCTATGGATTAATTTCTTTTAGAAATCAATCTGGCTTGGAGCGGGAGACGGGACCTGTGTTATCCGTCTGTCGCCAGGTTCCCTTGCATTATGAACATGTATTACCCTGGCTCTGTTCAACTCACTTTTCCTTCACTTTTTTAAGTGCATCAGCATAGGATACATAGTTTGTTACTTTATATTTTTGCACCTCTCTGGCTTGCCTTTGAACTGGTCATCCTCCATAAGCAGCACCATGTTCGCCACCACAGTTGCAGCTTCTGATTTTTGTATCTTGACCACACTTTCCATATTCATGTTCTCCTCCACATCTTGCATATCTTAGCTTTCCTGTGCATTGTCCTACAGTGTGCCCCATTCTTTGACACTTAAAACATCTCAGAGGTGCTGGAATGAACTCTCTGACATCATAACCCAAATATCCCATTTTAATTTTCTAGGGCAAAGCATTTTCAAACTCCAGGAGCACAGAAAGGCTATCTATTTTCACTCCAATTCTTTGTGTTTGCAATCTTGCACCTTTCACTTCCTGTCTTATTTCATCCACTGTCATAGCTACAGGTACATCATAAATAACACCTCTAAGCTTTGCCGGTTATTTTTTCTCCAATCAGTGTTTCTGTTTTATCTCTTTGCAGCTCCTTTCAATTGCTTTGGTCAGTTTTAAAGGGTGAAAATGCCCCCCTTCTTTCTTGTAATCATTACTTTCCATTCGATTTGTTCATCTTCCCTCATCAAACTGACTGATTTAACTTTTTTAATCACGTCACCCTACTCCAAATCAGAAGCTGCCCTTCCAGAGCTAATGCTCCTATCTTTCCTTTTCCTAATTACATCCTGCCATGACATACAGTCATTATCATGACTCCATCCGTACTGTCTCCCATTATGGTTACATTCACGGTACAGTTGCTGCAAATCCGATTCAAATTTTCGCCCACTCACCAACACTGACACAGCGTCACTCCTCTTCTTCTTCTTCTTTTAGATGTTAGAGTAGTAGACTAGGTACATTCAGCGCATTGCAGCCTGACTCTGTTTACACTGTTCATTACACCTTAGTCAGCTCCTGTTGGCCTAAATCCTGGAGTGCAGGCCTGTTGTATGGAGAAAAATCAATGATTTTCATGGTGATTTGGCTTTTGTGTTGGGTCTCCCCCGACAGAGTCCTCAAGGAGTACATCTCCACTCTCAGCTTAGCCACTTCCTCAAACAAGAGCTTCCTTTCTTCTGTGTACAGTTGGCACTGGAGCATCACATGTTGCACAGTATCTATCACTCCATCACACCATCCTGGTGTTTTCCCTACCAACAGTAGCCCACTCGACAGTCTAAAGTGCCCCAGCCTGAATCTCGTCAGCTAGATTTCATCTTCTCTGTTTAGTTTGGCAATACTGTGTCAGTTAGCCCAATTGAAAAAAGATGCCCAGCCTCATGTGACAAGAGTGTGGAGGCAGTTCTTGGATGATGAAGGCATTTATGCCAATGACTGGCCCTCTCGTTGCCCTGACCTAAATCCAACTGAGCACCTATGAAACGTTATGTATGGGTGCATCCAATACATAATTGAGCAGAATATATGAATGCACTATACAAGAGAGGAGTGCTGACTTTATCTGCTAAGGGGACTTGGGTCCTTTAGAGCATAGGCGTTTCTTTTATTACTGTATGTCCTTTTTTAACAAGCTAGAAAAGTGTCAAAACCATAAAGTACTTGGTTGAAACGTAATATTTTAACAACAAAAATACAGCAGCAACCCCCCTTGCCTCAAAAATGGTTTGACCCACCCCATCCCTCCCACCTGTCCCCGACTCGGGCTCTGAGCGCTCTATCTGCACAGAGCAATGCGCTGCCGTCCAGAGTGGTTGATATATGGCACATTTCTTAACTTTTACCACCACCGTTTTCTCTAGCTAGGAAATGTTACAGGTGGTCAGTACCACTGTCTTCTGTTTGAATTGGAATGAGAGAAGCTGTTGTGTCATGTGCATGTGTTAATATTAAAGCCAAGGTGCTACTGACTAGCTAACTTACTGGATGCCCATTAACATTATAACTCCTATTGTGTGTGTGTGCGTGTGTGTACAGACAGACAGACTATGGCAAGCCGTTTTAAAATGTAATCATTAGATATGCATTACTGATATCTGCAACATAATTTTGCCTAGTCAAAACTCTTATTCATGATATCTGTAATTAGATTTCGACCAGTCAAAACTCTACTTACAGATATCTGTAATTCAGTTATGACTAGTAAGATTCAAACTATTTTTGCCATTCATGTGTATGGGGTTTGTCATTATAGATATCTCCAAGGTAGTTGCGGATATCTACAATTGTTATTGCGGATATGTGCAACTGAATTGTAGATATCTGTAATTCCAGTGTGAGATATCTACAATTTAATTTTGACTAGTCATAATTCAAGTTCAAGATATCTTTAATTATCATCAATTAAAGATATCTACATGGTTCTTTCTAGATATCTTGAATTGAGTTTCAGATAGTCAGTGTGACGTTGTAGGTATCTTGAATTTGAATTATGACAAGTCAAAATGACGTTGTAGATATCCGCAACTGAATTATGACTAGTCAAAATGACTTTGTAGATATCTCAAACTGGAATTATAGATAGTCATAATGTAATTGTAGATATCTATAATGACAAACCCCATACACATGAATGGCAAAAATAGTTTGAATCTTACTAGTCAAAACTGAATTACAGATATCTGTAACTGTAGTTTTGACTAGTCAGAATGACAATCTGTAATTCAGTTTTGACTAGTCAGAATGACGTTACAGATATCTGTAATTCAGTTTTGATTATTCAGAATGACGTTACAGATATCTTCAATTAAAATTCATACTAGTCACAGTGACATTACTACTAGTCAAAATAACATTGTTGATATCTATAATGGTAATTCCGGATAGTCAAACTTAGTGGTTAAATGATAAAACAGCTTGCCATAGACAGACAGTCCCATCATGGATATAAGATTGTTTTTTTAAAAAAAAAGGTCTATCTATGTAGAATGATGTTGTAAGTTGGATCGATGTATCAGTTTATATCTCTTATTAGATATAAAATGCATTGTTTGGTTATTTGCCTTTTGGTTGACAGTACAAAGAGAGAGAGAGGAGCAGAGAGAGGAGGATTTATTAGTATTCTTATTAGTATGTTTGGTACTCACTATAGGGGGCAGGTTTACTCCAGAAACATACATACTGTTTGTGTGTATGTTGAGGAGCTGCTGTATCACAATGAGTTGTCTTCCCCCAGAAAACAGGATTACGATATGTTTCTTTTATGATTCCAATCCATTCCTCTTTTGCTGTCGCTCAGCATTTAAATAACCTTTATCAGATTTGATGGTTTAGTCACAGACTTTCCCAAAAAGTGTTGTGCTTTTCTTTCACAAATGTGGGAATGAAACTGCGTTAAAATGTACAAAACAGTGAAATTTATCTTGCCTGGCTGGGCAGTTCTCTGGGTGCTCAGCACCCCTAAACCTCTGATCCTAGAATCGCCCCTGGCAGATGGACGGATGGACAGACAAATGGACAACTTAAAAACAAAATGCTTCCAGCTATGGCTATCAGGCATACAAAAGCCAAACAAACAACGTTGCCATGATGGTAATCTGTGTGTATTCACTGGAGTTTATTGACATTTACAGAAACCACAGGATAAAGTCTTGTTCTGGAAGGAGAGCACTGAAGACTGCTGAGGAGAAACACTGGATCATTTACATGTTCCACCATAAACTATATTACTGATTCTGGCTTCAAATACCTAAGGTAAGACTTGTAGAATGTTGTTTATAGATTCGATTCAAAATAATACATTTACAGCTATACAATCCCAAATGCTCCTAATATATGACACTAATGTACAATCTTCAGACATAAAAACAACATCAGCTGTACTGCACAGGGTTGTAACATCATTTGCAAACTTGTGACACAAACTGTAAACTTGGAAAGCAAAATATCTGTTTGTGTTTTGCAACGATTTGCAACTTGCAAACAGATGCTGAAAGTGTTTCATTTTATAAGGTTGAATACTTTATATGATTTCCTTCCTGGCTCCATTATGTTTATAAGCAAAACATACAAAAGCCACAGTAGAGATATAACGATTACATCCAAAAACAAATCAAAGTAAAACTGTGGAGCCTTCAGGTCAGGTTTCAGCCAGTAGCAGTACATGGTGGACACAAACTCTTACTGTTTTCTTTATATAATGATATTACAGTACAATGTCCAAACAGACTTCAAATAAGGTGCTGCTGAGTGACTGCTACTTCCTGTTCCAGATGGAACCATCACTTTATCCCACAAATAATACTGCATTAGATCTGTACATGCAAATTTCAGTTTAAAATGCACAGGCATTACAGGGATATGTCCATGAGACAGATTTCACCTACACGGCACATATTACATATTACAGTCAGTGTTCATTCTTGTGAGTTGTGAAATGTTAAAACAAAAACAAAACACAACTTTGCTTAAGGTCCACTTACTGCTGTAACTTACAACTCCACAACAACTGAGCATTAAGCTCAGTTTGTTGATAGAGGTCATAAGATGTAGCTGAAATACTATTAAGTACCCAAATTGTGTTTTTTTTAGTTTATATTCACAAGTTACCTTGTGTAAATAAGAGATCAATACATTTTGTGCATGCTTTATCTCATATAGAAACATTGTCTTGTTTGCACAAGCTATTATAATGCACACATTATCTTGTTCCCACAAGTTATTATCCAGTTTGCAAAAAAAAAGATATCTTCTTGTTTGCAGAAGATAATCTCATTTGCACAAGTAATTATCTAATGTGCACACGATTAAAAAAAACATCTTTTGTTGGATATGGGGACTCCATCAGGAAGTGGACCTTGGTCTATACTGTCATATGTTACATAGTTCAGATAGAGATATGACAACCTCTTTGAAAAGCTAGCATGATGAGAGCACAGTTAGATACACATTTGACTAATGTAGCAATAGTGTGAAAATAAATCACCCAAAGGCTTGCACTACTTGTTGTTATGATCTGATACATGAGATGATGTTTGCAGGAATGATCTTAAACACAGGACTGAAAACTAACACCACACAGTTTGCATGTTAAATCATACACAGATTAAGAAGGCACAGTGACGACAAACAAGTACATCTTAAAACAACATCAGAGAAAGGTTTCAAAACCAAAGTCTTACGTTACTATGATATGAAGGTTTAAATGTCTGCGCTCTCAACGAGGGGACAGCTTTGTAAGGCTGCATTTGGACAAACCCCAACCCTTTGTAAGGGAAACAGGAAACTGAACCATGAATTCATGAACAAGTGCACTATGGAAGCTGAGCACTGCCATGATTACTAATTGGTGTTTTGTTTTGTTTTGTTTTTATACCTGAGATCTCAATTTAGTAATGATCTTGTGATAAACTGTTTGGACTCAACCACAACCTAGTTATCTAGTAATCTGAAGATACAGTGGTGCTTCTAGATCTTATAAGTCTACTATAATAAGATATTGGAATATAATGATATAATAGTAACATTATGTGTAAGCCCTCTTCCTGTCAGCTCAGTCTGTTCTCCCATTAAGCTATTCCAGTAAGCCAGCCTGCATAATACCAGAGCCTCCCCAAAATGGAATGCAGCCATCATTATTAAATTCACCTGTGCTTTTCCCATTATGAAATGACCCAAAAGTGTCCAAGTGGAAGCAAGGATGAGAGCTAGGCTGAGGTCCAATACTCCAAAAATTACTTTTTGTTTTTTACTCAAACAATTGACCTTAACCGAAAATGTCATGAGGTTGCTCAGGAAAAGACAACCACGGTACAAAGAAAATCTGACTGCACATACACTAGGCTACACTGAGCTGACAACAGTTTTCTGAAGATGGACTAATAAAATCACATCTTAGGGTACTCACCCCATGTGTTATTACCATACTGTTTTAGGCAGGCTATATAAACATGAACAAGCAGGTGAAAAATATGACTTCCACTTCTACGCTTAGAATTAAAATAACCTAGACTAGATTACAGAAGACTTCACCTGAGTGCCCTAAGTTGTAGTTACGTGCCTGGTTGTGCACAGGATGCTTAATGTGCATTAATACTATTAATGTTATGTAAAAATTAAAATAAAATAAAAAAAATAGCCAGAGGTTTACTAGAATTACAGCTGCTAGAAGTTAGAATTAACTAGAATTACCGCCCAATGGTTGTATGCCTCCGTGTACCAATCAAGTTTCTCAAGTCTTCTGTTTCTTTACACACATCTTCCTCTCGGCAGCACATAAGATCTATACATTCAGTACAGCTTCAAGGTGGACACCCGAGATTAGTGTCACCAATTCAGTATCTGATCAAATGTCTCTCCCTCTGCTTCTGAGATATGACAATGAGTAATGGCCAGAAAATTGTTCTTGCGCAACAGAGTGTGCCAGGGCTGACGTCAAAGCCCGGAAGTTTAGCATCGCGCTGGTTCCCGGAAGAGAAAGTGAATGTGATTTTTGCATTGCGTTTTTAATTATGTCAGAAAATAAGCTCTGTGGCTAACACAAGTTTATGATACTTACAGGTTTTGTTCAGCGAGATAATCTTCACATTTGAACAATTTTCATACCGCATTTGAAGCTTAAAAGCGATCGCCAGAAGTAAAAAGCTAAAGTTAGGCTTTAACAGACTTCATGATTTTTTTTTTTTTTTTTTTAAATACACACAGAACACAACAGAGCACTCAACACAGCAAACCATATTTACAAATATACATTAATATACAGAAAATAATATCCAGGGGTATCTTAATTTTGTTCAGTTCATAAATCAAATAATTCCTAAGGCTTCACATATTTGCACCGTTTTGATTGCCTTTTGGTTCTTGAGTCCTTTCAATGTCCCAATATAATGTCCAACTTCCATTTTAAATTGCTGAATTCGTGTTTTTTTCCCAGTCCATTTGGATTTATGTATGTGGAATTTTCCAAAGCTTCTTTCAATATACAGAATAGTGTCTTTTATATTTAGGCAAATGCTGAATCCCATTCGGTCTTTAACAAACCTTTCCATGTCTATCCAAAACAGTTTAACGAAAGGACAATTATAAAACAAATGAAGCACAGTTTCTGGTTCAGTGTTACAAAAACCACACCTTTCGTCTATTTCTCTAAATCTAGCAAGTATTTTTTTGACAGGATAAATCATATGAACAATTTTAAAAGAGACCTCTCTTATCTTATTGGTGACACAATATTTTTTATTAATATTCCATACTAACGTCCACTTAATATTTTGAATTTTTGCCTCCCAGAAAGATTTAATAGAGGGAATTGACATTTCCTGACAGTGACTCCTGATATAATAGTTGTTACATCTCTTGTTAGTGAGGGTTAAATCTCCCAGCATAGGGGCTGATATCACCTGAACACTAACTAACTAACTATCTAAGGAGTCACATCCCCGGACCAGTCTCAGAATACCCGATGGTATCGCATCAAATACAACTGCGTATTCCTTTGGAGTGACTGGAAGTCCATATTTTCTTAAAAATTCTGTATAAGTTAATAAATTTCCATCTTTGTCTAACAATTGTGTCACCATTAAGATACCACTCCTCACCCAACCATCAAAATAAATGGATTTATTCTTGTACTTGATATATCTGTTATTCCAAATTAAATATTTGTGAGGAGAAAAGTTGTGTTTGTAAGTTAACCTCCATGCTAAAAATACTTGCCTATGAAAACTAGATAACTGAGTGGGAATTTTGTTTAGGTCAAAGTCACACTTCAACAGAAAATCAATACCTCCAACATTTTTTACAAATCAGATTTGGAATAATATACCACATTTTTTCCTTACCAAGCATATAGTTTTTTAACCATTTAATCTTTAAGGTAGCGTTTGAGGTGTTAAAGTCAAGAACATTAAGTCCACCTTGAGAGCATGAGTTACACAGGACACCCTTTTTAAGGTAGTGAGGTTTGTTTCTCCAAATAAAGTTTAGCAACTTAGAGTCAATTTGTTTAACTAAGGCTTGAGGAACATCCAGTACCATGGCACCATATATAAGCCGTGATAAGCCTTCGCTTTTTGACAACATAACTCGCCCATATAGTGATAGATCTCATCCAAGCCAGCTATCAAATTTTTTACCCATCTTCTCCATTAGTGGAATAAAATTTAAATTGGCTCTTTCTTCTTGATTTTTGCAAATTCTAATGCTTAGGTATGATACAACATCTTTCAATGGGATCTCACATATTTCAGTTAAATCAGCGGGTTTGTCCTTTAAAGGGGAGAAGTCACATTTCTTGACATTAATTCTCAAACCTGATACCTGAGAGAAGACATTCAGACATTCTAAGGCTTTTTCCACTTCACCTTCATTTTGTATAAAGATTGTAGTGTCATCTGCCAGTTGACAGCATTTCAATTCCTCTCCATCCAGTTCTATACCTCTAAATTGATATTTCTTAATATATAAGGCCATGGTTTGCATGGATCTGGGTGTGGTCCCATATGGTAATTTTATTGAACTATTACAACCCTCATATAAAGTCTGAACCGCTCATTTAAAATAATCACCAAATCCAAATTAGTCCAATGTATTGAACAGGAAAGTATGCCCAACCGTATCAAAGGCTTTATAAAAGTCCACAAATAAAATGAAGCTGTTACCAGAAAGTAATTCATTATAATCAATTAGATCTAGAATTTCTAATTATAAATTAGATTGTGGTCTGTAAGGACTGATGGTTCTATTTTTACATCCTGAACTTGGTTTTCTAAATCTCTAGATACCAACCAGAAATCAATCCTAGACTGTTTGGTCCTGTCTTTAGTGCACCACGTAAATTGCATTTTATCTGGATTCCTGTGTCTCCATATGTCAAAACAGTTCAAGTTTAGGCAAAGGTTGTCCACTTCAGCAGTATAATTGGCTCTTACAGGTCTTGGTGGAATGCAATCTAATAAGGGATCTCTTATAGAGTTCCAATCTCCTCCTAAAATTAGCTTTGCATTAGGAAATGTATTTATTAAACTGGATATCTCCTCTTCAAACTCCCGAAACAGTATTCTATTCTGTAAGCTGTTATTTGCAGCATAAATATTACCCATAATGAATACAAAGTCCCTTTTTTCCAGTGCTAAAATTAACCATCTTCCATATTCATGTGCTTTACTTTTCAAAATATTACCACTAAATTGTCCTCTCAAAATTGCAACACCTGCAGATGTATTAGATCCGTATGACATCCAGACATTATCACCCCATTGAGTCTTCCATGCGTTTCTTGTATAAAGTAAAAATCAGCTTTAAGTCTCTTACAAAACAACAAAAAAATGCTTTTCTTTTCAAAATATCTCTGATACCCCGAACATTAACTGAACACACTGATAATGTCCGACTGAAGTAATGCAATATCTGGTGCAGCAAGATTTGGCTGTAATTTGGACATTAGGATGGTTTCCTACTTGCTGTCTTAGTTAACGGACTTTATGAGTACTCCACAGTCGCATGACTCTTGACGTCACCGCCACTAAGCTTTCAACTGATTTCGGCCGCTAAATAAGAAGCTGTAATGGCGGACTGTCAGCACTCTCGCCTGTTCGGGGGTGATGACGTTTAATGTCCCAGACAGGGTTTGTAGTCGTATTGAGCAACTTGTTGCTGTTGTTTTTTTTAAATCCTTTATTAATAGACTTAACATTGCATTACATTAAATGCAATTATAACAACGTATTGCAGAACATTGGATGTGTATTCATAACAACGCATTGATGATTAACATGTTGCTAATCCTTCAAAAAGACATTAATAACATGTAAAATGACATAACCAAAAGGAACATAAAATAGACCAAAAGGAACAGAAAATAACTAATATGCTAAGAACATAAGAAGGAAAAGAAAACATGTACCAACAATAAGGTGTACGAGGGAAAAACTATACCATTTGCCGAACAGCCTCATCAGTTTTGTTACATATCACACATTTAGATCATTCAATACATAGGATTGTACCAATTATTTGAGAGGTCTTAAAAGCTTTCTTGTTTTTATTTATTTTGGAGACAGAAGCAAAGAGATATTGTAATTCGACAGGTAGTCTGAGTGATTCTAGATTTATGAATGTGAAACTTGCCAGTAAGACAGATGGCTTTGAGAGCATAGTTAATAGGATGTACGTCTGTATTACAGCTCAGAAACAAGACCATTTCTTCTGATATTGGTGTCATTGTATGAAACGCTGAGAAAATCAGTAGAGCAGCATCAGCCCAAAATTCTCGAGAAAATGAACAAGTGTAGAATAGATGAAAAATCGATTTGCTTTCAGCTTTACAGAAAGAGCAAAGTGGAGAGACATTTTGATTTTATGCTCACATCAAAAATAGCAAATCGAAAAATGGGCCACGATTAAAATTTGATTTTGATTTTTCATTTGATCCAACTTGCGTGACCCGGAAGCGCATTGCATTAACTGGATAAAAAGAAAATTAGACACCTTATCTCATAATTACGAGAAAAGATCTCGTAATTACACAAATAATAGCCTAATTAATTACATATGTGGAAATAGCCTGTGTCGTCCTTTGTTAACCATTTCACATACAGATGTTACTCATTTCAATGCCGCAGCCACAGTGAAGGGGGTGAAACAATTGATCCAGGAGTAGCTGCAGTGCGCAGCAACAACCAGCAGGTGGCACATGTGAGCAGTAGAGATACAGCGTCCAACTGAAACTGTTTGAGAATTAGCAGTAGGCCTACTGATAAACGACATTTATACTATGATATTTCCACAGCGGTCAGTGTTAGGTCCCCTATTATCCTAGTGATCTCAGTGTCATGATGTAGAACTGCAAATGTATGTGTGACATACAGGCAGAGTTGGGTATAGGTAGGCTATAGAGTTGGCAGTTACACTTAGAGTAAAGCTACTGAAGACCAGCAAAATGTTTTCATTTATTCTTTCAGGTGGGTAAATGTCACCTAAGCACCTTCAGATTTTATCAGTAGTGTACCCTTAATAGATAGCTTGTTTATATGGTTTGTATTGTGCTTCGTGATATTGTTTGAGGGAACTGTAATGTAAGGTAACTGCATATGGGGCCGTTCACATGTAGCGTCTTTTACGCGCACAAATCCATTAGTTTCAATGTAGATGCGCGCCAAGCGCGCTCACAATTCTTGTAGCATGATGTTATTAGGCTAAATATTACATTTCTAACAGTGTCTGAGCTGATTTATTGACACAGTATGCTTGTAGGCTGCTGTAACGTTAGGTTTACAGAGGAAATAACGGGATGTGACTTAATCGTGTGAAAATATCGTTCGTGAAACACATAAACATGCGTTCGTTTGGGGACAAGTTAGTGGTCACGTTACTTGTTCCACCGGCGAAGGACCCCGGACACATAGCCTACAGTAAATACACCGGTTCTTAGTAACTTTTAACAGAGCCTATGTGAGTCTTTGCGACTCTTGACTCTTGTCCCCTAACTAACGCTTGTTTCTGTTTCACTAACGATATTTTCACACGATTAAGTCACATCCCGTTATTTCCTCTGTAAACCTAACGTTACAGCAGCCTACAAGCATGCTGTGTCAATAAATCAGCTCAGACACTGTTAGAAATGTAATATTTAGCCTAATATTACAGCAGTAATAACGTCAGCTTTAGTCAAATGGCTCTAGCTCTCCCGGTAAATGTCATCAACTCTGTACACATTTTCCCTGTGTGTTGACATGATAATGGCCGCGTTTCCCACATCGCTCTTAGCTTAAGAAGATCTTTCATTAAGAAGGAGTTGTAAGATCGAGCTGACCCACTCTTAACAGTCTTCTTAGCCACCAAACGCTCACAGATCCGGCCGCAGCAGGCACATGAATATTACACTGAGCAAGGACAACAGTGCGCACCGTATATATTTTGATCTATTTTATACTTCAGATTTATATTGTTTGGCATTAATTGGTGACAGAAAAGAACGATTTTCATTCTGCAAGGAAACGCGTGTCCTTACTCTATGTGCCTGAGATCGATTGATTTCAGCACCACGGTAGCGGCCAGCTCCTGTTTAGATATAAACACAATGAAAGCGGACAAGCCTACTTATTTATCGTCTTATTAATATTTTTCTTCCGCCAGATTTCAGTGCGTAACTTGTGCCACAGCTCTGAGCGCACACAGGGTCTTCATAAAACATAGATTCAAGATTCATTATGCACAGTAAGGACACACGTTTCCCTATTCTGAAGTATAAAATAGATCAAAATATATACGGTGCGCACTGTTGTCCTTGCTGAGTGTAATACTCGGTCGTAATTTACAATATATATACATTATAATAAAGATATGGGATATGGTCAAGATGGCACCACCCGAGTGGCAGCTGGTTACAGTAGTTCCGCCCCCCCTTCGTGGATGTGCAGTATGTGGTTCTGAGCGAAGCAGTGGCCACAGTGACACCTTTCCTGATCTCATAATTACGAGATAAGGTGTCTAATTTTTTTTTATCCAGTGAATGCAATGCGCTTCCATAGTATACTGTACAGGTCCGGCAGAAAATATAACAGTACTGCTAATTCTCAGTTTCAGTTGGACGCTGTATATGAACTGTTCTCCTCCTTCTTATGTTAAATGCTGAATGGCTCTTTAAAGTACCGCTTTGGAATACTACAAGAGGACACAAAATGGATTTTTGCGGCTGCTACCGGTCCATTTGGTTTAAAACACAACACTGTTCTACAGCTGGGAAGGTAGGAGAGAAAAAAACTCACGCCTGAAAGCTGATAATGAAAGCTTTTTTACTCACAGCTGTTTATTTTAAATACGAAAAATATAGCTCCCAATCTGTCTTTATTTTACAGTGTCAGAATCAAATGAAAGACGTTTCCAGATTTAGTTCCACAGTAGCTTTGTGAACTCAATACTGACCCCACCTGGCAGAGTAAGGTTTAAATGGCGAAGTCAAATACGGTGCTATTTATTGATGGAAATCGTCATTATTATTGCCCTCTTTACTGCTGGTGTGATTATATACAAAAATGTTGTTTATGGTTGGGGGGGGGGGGGGGGGGGGCGGGTCATACACGTTTCTCCAATCCCTCAGGGGGGGCCAAAACTTTTTTTTTGGACGCTTGGGGGGGGGGGGTTTAAGGAAAAAATAAAATCATAATCACGTCCCAACTATACCCCGGTCCTATTTAAATAACGATCAGCCCCTAAGATCTTTTATTTTGTTTGGTAAAAGGAACTTATGATGGTCTGTCCAAACTTTTTCTGCTGAGATATCAGGAAAAGTTATTTTCCATAATAGAATAGTTTTGGGAAAGCAACTCTGAAATGAAGTAAGGGTCTTTCTGATATGCAGATTTGCTACATATACCACCTGAAATATCTTTTCCACCAATGAAAAGCTTGGGGATTTCTGAATTCAAAGAACCACATATTACTGCATTTTTGATAAGGAACAGTAGCCTAACTTAGGAGATATACTTTTAATAACATTGTTATAATCTTTTCGAGAGATATTAATACCTTTGTTATTGAGCAACTTGTTAGCAACTGCCTTTTTATGACACGTAAAAGCTTCAGAATTCACAAGTAGGGTATTTACCGGTGTGTCTTATGTCGTAGAATAAAACCTGAAACTCGCTTAAGCTTTTGTTAACCACAGACCTTATTTGAGGCATTTTAACCAAAATCCCATTCAAAAAACGTATTGACTTTTAGACAGAGAACCGGAAGTGCCAAAAGCGCTAACGAAGTTCTGGGTTTACTGGCACACTCTATATTAAGATGTCAAAGTGAACTTGACCTTCGACCTTTTGAATATAAAATGTCATTACTTAATTATATTATCCTATTAGACATTTGTGTGAAGTTTTGCCATATCTGGCTTAAAGCAACACTTACCTTTTTGGAAATTTTACACTTTTCTGTGTTTAGGTTAAAGCGCTATTAATATGCTGATGGCACACTAATATCTAAGTGAATTCCACCAGAAATAAAAACTCATAATTATACCATTCTCATATGGTGAGAGGCCTCCGACTGACGTAACCGCTCGCGGCTGCACTTCCCCCGCATCTCGCAGAAATGTTACGCGAACGGTTACGTCAGCTCTAGGCTAGAATTAACCAAGTTAACCCCATCAAACCAGCTGTTCCCAGCGTCCTTCTGGCGAACTTCCGCTCGCATGACACGGAAATGGATTACATCCGACTGTGGAGATCCACTCACCGAGGAGGGAGGGACTGCTGCTTCCTTGTGTTCGCTGAGACATGGATGAATGGTAACATATCAGACTCTGGTGTTGCGCTAACGGGGCTAACACTACGTAGAGCAGACAGGGGGGCTGCATCATCTGGTAAGCTCCATGGTGGCGGTCTCGCAATAAACATTACCAGTTCATGGTGCTGTGATATGAAGAGGATTTCCCAGTTCTGCTCTCAGGATGTGGAGTTTCTGACTGTGAAATGTCGACCCTTTTCATGTTACTATTACACTATATATTCTTTGTTATATGTTGCACAAATTGTTTCTATATACAATACAATAGTCTCTATATACAGACTCTACATTCAGTGAATGTAGAGTATGTAGGCAAACCCTGGAGATCTTGCCTCCGGAAGAAGAGTGGAAGAGCCCTGGTTTCCCGTTGTAGGCTGTTTGTAGTCCGCATGATATTGACCAATCATGTTTGAACCGGCTGCAGTTGTTGCCAGGTTAAATGGTCCGTGTGGTGAACTAACGAGGCAGAACATAATTGGCGTCACTGCAAACTCTGAATCCATCACAATGGTTCAACACATTTACTTATATATAAACGGAAGCCCTGTGAAGCCTCCTACGTGAGGCGAAACGTTGCTGCCCAGTGATGCTTGCCCAGTGATGTGTCGTATTAGGGGTACCAGTACATCCCACAGATGCTCTATCAGATTAGGATCTGGAAGATTTGGAGGCCAGGTCGATGCCTTGTGCTCTGTGTCACGTTCCTTGGGCCATTCCTGAGCCGTTTTTACGGTGTAGCATGGTACACTGTCCTGCTGAGGGGGCACTGCTATTGGGGAATACTGCTATCATGGGGGGTGAGGGTACCTGGTCTGTAACAATGTTTGGGTGGGTGGAGCATGCCAAGTGGCATTCACATGAATGCCAAGCCCAAGGTTTCCCAGCAGAACATTGCATTGTGACAAGATTAACAATGATATTCACTTTACCTGACAATGGTTTTATTGTTGTGGCTGATCAGTGTGCACCGCTGTTGCTGTCAGTAGACTTAAAGAAATTACATCTCTTAAATTGACATATGATTGTTGTAAAAACAACTGCTCCTAGCAGCCGCTACCACAGCCACTCTGTTCTGTGTAATGATGAATGTGATGGCTAAATGATCACACTACAAATGCATTTATTATCTTATGAGAAAAGAAAACCTCAATAAGTAAAATATTAATTGTAGCTGAGCTAATAAGACACTATTTAATCATCAACCATGGATAGACATGGTGATCTCAAAATGTCATGCAGCAATTTTATTTTTATTTATTTATTTTTGTCATTCTCAGTCAACAGTTTATCATGATGATCAAAGAAAAATACTGATATCTGTAAGATGACTTACAACAACCTGTGCAGCGGTGTCTACCTCATCCACACTTTTCAAAATTGTTCAGGCTATTATTCTGCTGCCATTTTTCATGGATGTAGCTTAGTAGCTAACTAGTTTTGTAGGAAGACAATATGTTGAACTGTTTCTCCCACAAGTTTTACCAAAATCCATAAATTGCACAACACCAGACCTACTTGAATCTCTGAACAAATCAAAAATGTGGGCTGAGATGCAGAGGTCTGGAACCAGCTAAGAAAACAACCACAGACATTGAGTGCATCAGTACTGAACAGATGTATGCAGGGAACACATTTTATGCTTTTTTTTTCATGGAGCAAAGGCATCATAGATAGTTTCCCAAAGTTAGCTTAATGGAAAGACGTATTGTTCACTCCAGTTACATACAGATTAGCCAGATATTTATATTTCATATGCAAGTTTGTGAGGCTTGTTACATTCAAAACTCAAAGTGCACACATTGTATAGAGTGCACTATTCATCAGTTCGATACATCATTACTATTTAATAAATTGTATCTTGAGTGCCACATCATTGACAGTAACTGTTCAGGGTTAATTGACCTTAATAAATAATCACATTGAGTTTCTTGAAAGCTGCATTAATCAAGATTTTTATATTAATGATGGATCAAATGACTGTGTGTAACGTGAAAGCGGTCATTTGTGGCGATGAACACAGAGAATTATCACTAACTCCGAAGCACTACAGAGCTTCTGACTTCTTCAGCTCACTGTTTTGGTTTTACGGTCCAAAGATCTGCTCTTATAAACTTCATTTCTAGCAGCAGGCAGCTATTTGAAGCAAAAAGCTCTGAAAATTCCCCGTACACTACTGCCCAACTTCAAATAATTAAAGTTGAGCCTGATTTATGGTCGTGTGTTGAATCGACGACGTTGCTACGTGGTTGCCGTGACGCCGTCGTGAACCCTTCGAACTTCTCCGTCACTCTGTTTCGTCGCGGTGCAATTCACCGCCAGAGCAGTAGGAGGCTTTGTTCCTTTCCTGAGTGGTTATCGTCGTCTCTAGTTGATTCTTTGTTTAGCTTCCGGCTTTTCTGGTCACAGAGAAATGAACGCGGAGCACGGACAGACCGCGCCGGCCGTATCCGTATTGAACGTTGAGCATAATGGCATATATATAATGAGCCTTAACAACATCTACATCGCAACAGAAGATGTTTAAAGATGGCGGGGATGGCGGAATCTGGAAATACGAAACTGGAAATGCGTTGCTACCAAGCAAACCAATCACAGCCTTGCCGGTCTGCGCTGGGTCTGCGTCGCCTCGATGCGTAGTTACATTTTTGGGGAGGTGCACGTCAGGCTACGCCGGGGTCTACGGCGAGCCTTCTGCGTAGCCCCGTACCCTACGATGTAGCGACGTCGTCGATTCAACGCACAACCATAAATCAGGCTTTAGTCACTGTTTGCAAACATGTTAGTCTTATCAACTTTAAACAGTGTTTACAGGTTGTTTCAAAGACTGTGTACTTGAAGTACAAACTGCACTTGACATCTCCTTCACTCTTTGGTTGTTTTTGATGTACCAATTTAGACAGGACATCTTAATACTTTTATCATTTATTTGTACACAGAGCCTGTTATTACGTAATTTCCAGCATAGCTCCACCAAACTTGACAACCTGATTGGAGGTCTGATCAGCCAGAATAATCAAAAACACCTATGTGGGTGAACAGGGCTACTAACTAAAGGGCTTGTAATGAAGCACAATAGAAAAATTCTTGTTATAACATTGTGACAGATTTAAATTTTTAAGAATGATTCACAAATAAGAAAATGAGCACTAGTGTTAAGAGTCTTTTTGGTGGAAAACAATTGACACAGAAACAGTTACCTAAAGTGCCATCACAGATCCTCTGTATATGACAATCTACGGCCTACATAACAAACAAACCAGCAAAACCAACCTAAAGATACAGTATATGGAATCTAGGAAATTCAATGCAAACCATGTGATGGAGTGTGTGCAGTACAACTGAAGAAGGTTCATAATGTAGACAAATAACAGAAAAACTGTTTTGGATGAGGAAGTCTGGAGGGCAGTATGAAGGCAGCAGATCAGTCTGGAGTCCAGACCTGGGGAAGAAGACTTTAAAGATTATGAGGTATATGAACCTGCTGGGCCCAGATACTCCACACACGCACGCACGCACGCACACACGCGCACACGCGCACACACACACTCAGTCCAGCTTCTCCTTGTGAACCAGTTTGGGGGCGTCCACAAAGTCTTGGCCATTAAACAGGATGATAGTGGCTGTAATCGCACTAGCAGCCCCCCAGAACATCACATAAGCCAGGGTCTCTGTCCAAGTGTCACCTGGAAAACATATTGTAGTCATTTAGTCTGGTTTTCAAAACCACAACTAGAATTACTGGCTCACGATTGTATGCCTCCACACACCAGTCAAGTTTCTCTTACAGTTTACATCCCTGTCTGTGAAAACATGGATGCTTCACCCACATCTTCTCCCCAACAGCACAGGGAATCCATACAGACAGCACAGTTTCAAGTTGGACACCCAAGATAAGTGTCACCAGTTCTGACTGGGGCTGGGTATCGCCACTGATTTCCTGAATCGATTCGATTTCATTTCAAGGGGTCCCAATTCTATTAGAATCCTGATAGTGATTCGATAGTGTAAAATTTACAAGGAATTATTTTTTAAAAAGAATAAATTCACAACAGGAATAAAACTGAATATTTTATAACTAAATGTTGTTTTTAGAACAGCAATTCAGTATCTGACCAAATGTCTCCCCTTCTGTTCCTGAGTTGCGATGTTAAAAAATGGCCAGAAAAGTGTTTTTGCAGAATATTATGATGTTAAATTGGAGTTAACCTTTGACCTTTTGGATATAAAATATCATCACCTCATCATTTATCCTATTAAACATTTGTGTGAAGTTTTGTCATAATTAGCATATGAATTCTTGAGTTTTGGCCAAAACCATGACTATCGACCAGGCCAGACTCCAATACTGAGGGTTAAAAGGATTTCCTTCATAAATTAAATGTAACACGGCATGTCTTAGTGATTAACAAATGGTCATTTGGTCATGGGTGAAGTATTCCTTTAAGTGTCAGCATCTGGAATACTGTCCCCCAACATCTCTCTAACACAAAATGTGCATTCCGATACCCATACAACCATACTATATAGTATACCAGAATGTATGTCCCAATACATAGTATGTCAATTGCAGTATGCCAAAAATACCAGGATGTTCTACTACATCCAGTCGTATTTTGCAGTATGCAAGCCAGCATGCTTTTCTTGCTGTTCTGACGGACAATCCTCTGCACAGATGAAGATTTGTCACATCACCAGAGCTGCCAAGAGATGCCTGCTTGTTGACAGCTGCTTGACAGCTCTTACAGGCTGCAATAACAGCAAATTCAAGTAAGTGATGACTAATCCAATAGTAAAAACAGGAATATTAATTGTTTAAATGAACAATATAATCGTATAGATTACCAACAACAACAGGACACATCTATGAAAATAACAATAACAGAGAAATGCAGATGTAATTTTACTGTGGTATATGTTATAATCTCCCTTGTATGCAATTATAAGTTAAAAGTTAAACCTCATAAATTGCAGAGTAACAGCAACAGCAGTTCTCTCCAGATGGACCTTTGTCTCTGGTGAGCTTGGTGAACGTTTTGTTTTATCACCAAAGTAACAAATACATCAGAAAGACGGTCAAAGTTCAGGTTGTACTGTTTATGTCCTGATTGTGTGCATGCTGCATGCAACAGTATGTACTCTTTGAGGGCAGCTGCAGTACATAATAAAAGTAAAAGGCAAAATTATGCATTTTGGAACACACCTAACATCTTGAGGCTCTATCCCGCCGGTTTTGACAGAGAGGGAGTGGGATGGACTTCTCATTCAGGAAATGCTGTTTGTTTATACTCTTGCTTTATAACTGCATGGTGAAATAATACAGGCAGCAGGGAAGAAAGGATGTTGCTCTACGTGGCCAGAAAGCCACACTCCCTCTCAGGAATTTATGTTTATAACCCTACCACCCTGTCTCCACTGCTTTTTGCCACTGGGCCCCTAGTAAATGTTGCTTGGTAAATCTTGGTCTGACTGCAGCTTTAAACTGCAGACTTTTTTTTTACCCCACTGTCAAGTGTGGCCATTCAGAGCGGGATAAAAAGATGCGGTTAAACACCATGTGAAATTTTTATGAAGACAAATCTGGCCTAATTGACAGGTTTTCAACTGTAATAGTCCTTCAATTCAACACCACAAAAAGTCACTATTTCAACAGTTCAGAACATTTTAACAAGGGAACAAAGTAACAAGTAACAAAACAAAAGAAATAAAAACTATTAGTTATTGAAAGCACAAGCTAATAGCAAAACTACCAATGATGTTAAGACCTATTTATTCACAAATTCACAAATAACAGTCTCCTGTATCTTAAAATAAATTGTTCACAGAAAAAAGATTTCAGCAGTGCTGGCTTGAACCAACATTGACAAAATCAGTGTAGATTCATGAGAGGAGAAGAACTTACCAGCCATGAGAAGACAGACGATGCACATGGAAAATGCCACCAGCATAATGATGGGCAGCTGCAAGAGCACGATTCAAAGGATCAGACTAACAGTCACATTAACTGCTGCTGTTGATAAGACAGAAAGTACTGATATACTGACTGTGAGGAACTTCCAGTCCTTCTGCACACGAAGAGGAGTGGGTCCGTCAGACTCATCGACAGCAAAGTTGCCCAGAAACAGGTCAATAGAATCCTGAAACCAACAAAACCACAGTGACGCTGTGACTGGATTGATGATACTATCCCAAACCACATTTATTTCTTTACTAGGGGTCATTTCACAGCCAGCTTCACTGAAATGCAAAGGCCCAGACACACCAAACCCACTTCAGAGAACTAGCAGCAATGAAAGCCGACTGTTGTGTCGCCTCACGTCCTCTGTGCCTTGGCCAAAAAGTTGCGCTTAAACACAGCACAAAGACTACAGCTGAAAGCCAACAAGCACATACATTCTGCACCTGTGTGAGAAGAAATAACTCTCCACACCAGCAGGTGTTGGTCGCCTGTATTCATCATTAAAAAAAGGGAAACCGGAAGATGGTCTTGACGCTAGTTAGCACATGAATAACACAATCCAATGTTGACAGAACAGAGCATATTTACTGTGTGCCAATGTAAAATAACACAAACCATCAAGAAATGTTTCTGCTCAAGAGCTCAGTGGATGAAGAAAAATAATCTGACCTTATGTAACAAGTTTGCTTTGGTCTCACTCGTTCTGGATTTTAGCTCTTTATTTACTTTCCTCGCTTCTGTTTGTCCTCTCGTGCACTGAGCTGAACTGATAATCACTGTGATTTCATTCACAGATGGGCCCTGCCATCGCTGATTCAACAACAGCTGACAGGCGGACAATGGTGCGTGAAACACCTCAATCATTACGGTGTCAGACGCTCACCGGCGTTAACTCTGCTGAACTATGATGAAAAGTTTTCGTCAACGACCTTTTTTCCATGACGAAAAGGAGACAATGATGAGCTAAAAAGAGATCTTGATGATAAAAAGTAAGACAAAATTTAGCTTTCCTTTTCGTTGACTAGACTACACGTGACGAAAATGTTTGTGGTGGACTATACAGCTAAAACACTCAAAATGGAGCAGTGTCAGCCGTTGTTGCGAGTTGTGAGCTGTAATTCAGCAGTAAATAATCAGTCATGTGTGTCTGACTGTGGATGGCGGAGCTGTTGAATGGATTTGTGGAGTTTGTTAGTAGCAGCGGTGGCTGTTAGCAGTCAGCTCCGCTTGTTAGCCACTGAACGGCAGTGGAGCAAGCAGCCACCAGCCGACGGACTTCACAGCTGTTGATCCCCGCAGGACTCCACTCAGAGCCAGATTGTCTTGGCAAGGTTTATGGTCTGATGCTGTTTGACAAGCAGGTACAGTCAGTTATCTGTGAGTATAGCTGTGCTGTCAGTATACAGTCTGAACTCAGATCAGTTTTGATGAAAGTTTTTCTGCTTCTTAACAGAGATGGATAAATCAGAGTTTACATTGAACCTGGGTATATATCCTAGTTGTCTCAGATTAGTTATTTATGGTGTTTTTGAGAGCCCAAATAGAGAGATGTTGAGCTTTCCAAATGATGATCAGAATCAGAATAAGAATCTCTTTATTGTCATTGTACGAGTACAACAAAATTTAGGTAGCAGCTCTCAGATTCAGTGCAATAGAGGTATACATTAAAAACAAGGCAGCAAAACAACAGCTATAGAAATATAAAAATAAACTTTAAATAAGAAATAAAAAAATATCACTAAACTGTACAAAACAAACTACACTAGTATACAGATTTACACTATCATTTCAAGTAGAACCCAGTCTATTATATATTGCACAAACAGCATAATATTGAACAGATGGCTGTATATTGCACAGTAGAGTATTTAGTGAATATTCAAGTGTTTTCAGGATTGTGCAGAGTTCAGTGCGATGACAGCTTTGGGGTAATAGCTGTTTTTCAGTCTGTTTATATTTGCTTTGATGGTCCTAAAGCACCTCCCTGAGGGCAACAGTTCAAATAGGTGGTGGCCAGGGTGGGATGGGTCTCTGAGGATGCTGTGGGCTCTCCTGAGGCCGCATGTTTTGTAAATGTCCTCAAGACAGAAGACGGTAGAAGGACACTAACAGTTTCTGTGTTAAGTTATTCTACCTGATTATCCTTAGGAAACACAGTCTCTGTTGTGCCTTCTTCAGCAGTCCCGTGGTGTTTGTTGTCCATGACAGGTCCTCCTTGATGTGAGTGCCCAGGAACCTTAAGTTTGAGATCATCTTACACTTCCTCCCCATTGACGACAATAGGCTGAATGTCAGATTTCCTCCACCTGAAGTCGACTATAGCCTGATTTATGGTCCTGCGTTGAATCGACGACATCGCTACGTGGTTGCCGTGATGCTGAACCCTTCGAACTTCTCCGTCACTCCATTTCGTTGCGGTGCAATTCACCGCCAGAGCAGTAGGAGGCTTCGTTCCTTTTCCTGAGTGGTTATCATCGTCTCTAGTTGATTCTTTGTTTAGCTTCCGGCTTTTCCGGTCACAGAGAAATGAACGCGGAGCACGGACAGACAGCTCCGGCCGTATCCGTATCCGTATTGAACGTTGAGCATAATGGCATATATATATAATGAGCCTTAACACTGCAACATCTACAACGCAACAGAAGATGTTTAAAGATGGCGGGGATGGCGGAATCTGGAAATACGGAACCGGAAATGCGTTGCTACCAAGCAAACCAATCACAGCCGTGCTGGTCTGCGCTGGGTCTGCATCGCCTCGACGCGTAGTTACATTTTTGGGGAGGTGCACATCAGGCTACGCCAGGGGCTAAGGCAAGCCTTCTGCGTAGCCCCGTACCCTACGACGTAGGGTACGTATGCACGACCATAAATCAGGCTTATCAGCTCCTTTGTCTTGGAGGTGTTGAGGATGAGATTGTTCATGGAGCACCATGCTGACAGCCTTTTCACCTCCTCCCTGTGTGCAGTCTCATCTCCTCCTGAGATGAGCCCCACTACGGCAGTATCATCTGCAAACTTAATGCTGTTGTTCCGGTTGCTGGGTGTGCAGTCGTGGGTATAGAGGGTATAGAGAGGGGACTCAGCACACAGCCCTGTGGGGAGCCAGTGCTGATGCTGAGAGCTGAGGAGAGATGGGGTCCTAATCTCACCCTCTGGGAGTGGTCTGTCAGGAAGTTATTAATCAAGTTGCAGATGTACTGTGAAAACCCCAAGTCCAATAGTTTGGTGACCAGTCTGTCTGTGTGGTGTGGAGAGCTGTGGCAATGGTGTCTTCTGTAGACCAATTTGCTTTGTATGCAAACTGGTGGGGATCAAATGTGGGTGGCAGGCTTGTTGCGATGTGACTCCGAAGCAGTTTCTCAAAACACTTCATAAATAAAGCTGCAAGCAGCGTTGGGCGGGACCTCGGACTCTCACCATTTCGGCCTCCAGCTCACGCAGACAGTGCAAATTATTCGGAAGAGTAGAAATGTAGATAAAACAACCAATGTCAAGAGTATGCAAGGTCATTTTTGGCAATAGAGGGACTTAATATTACAGTACGTTACAATAATCTCAAAAGTAAGATAAGATAGATATGATAAAACTATTAATCCCACACTTGGGAAATCCACGTCACAGCAGCTCAAAGCACAGACAGAAAAAAGGAGGGTGACAATGTTGCTTGAATAAAAGAAAATTAAAGATTAAAAAATATAAAATATGTGTATACAGTATTTGTATATATATATATATATATATATATATATATGTTACTGTTACTGTACACACAAGACTAGCAACAGTATTATCAGTAATAAAGGCTGTAGTAGTATGTGATAGATGCCGTATCTTCATTTTAAACAGCATCTATCACATACTACTACAGCCTTTATTACTGATAATACTGTTGCTAGTCTTTGAAGATTCTACTGCTGCAATCTGTCCTCTAATGATTGTGAGACACGTACACACACAGGCCTATGTGTGTCTGAGTGAAGGCATTGTTACTGTATGATGTATAATGAGATGTATGGAGCAGACAGGAGCACAGAAAGGGAGAGACAAGCTGTGAGACTAGGCAGATTACCATAGCTTTAAAATGCCTCGAACTCCTCCCTTTAAATCCCAAACTGTGGGTCCAATCGTCAATCTGAGCATACCAGCAAATAAGTCACAAATATGATGACTTGAGACTTGCTTGATTGCTTGAGCTTCAGCCATTATCGACTCACCCTCATGCCGATGGAGGCTCAGGTGAAGTTTTAAAGTCCTCACGATACTTGCAGAGATCCAAGGGGAGAGGGGGTAGTAACACAACTCCACCTAATAGAGGCTTACGGCGCCCCAGATTCAAACGTCCAAAAACACATAATTGAAACTACAATATATCTCCATACTGCTCGTCCGTAGTGTTCCAAGTGTCCCGAAGCCCCGACATAAAAAGTTGTTTGGAAAAACGTCATTTGACAGAGCTCTGTGGTGCAAGCATTTTACTAGCATTTGCGATTAAAAATAGTTTTGTGCGTGTAGGGTGATCAAGCCTGTTTATTCTGGATTCACACTAAAGGACTTTTACTCAGCATCCTGACATCAAAGGATAATTGGTGACCAACCACTGGGTCACTCCAACTGAACTGATAAGCTCTTGACAACTCCACCTCACCAGATGTGGCTGGAGAGTTTACGACACGTCACAAACTCTGGTAACGAAACAAAGAGACAGACTCAGCCACATGGTCTGAAAGGTGTTTCAAACGTAACTTTATTATTGAACATGTGGGTGTCATGCAGGAAGAAGAAGAAGACTCGGCACCAGGTCCCCTATGGTGCAGACGACTGTGTGTACTGTATGTTAATGTGATAACACCTTTTCCTGTTGTTGTCTTTTAAGAGGACAGAAACGTGGATTCAAGGAACCCACATGTTGAATTGTAATTTTATGCTTCACCTTTCTTTCTATTTCAGTGTATATACATACACATTTATATATATATATGATGTTATAACATGATCACCATGTATAACATTTAAATCTGAATTAATAGTGTCTGTTGACCACTTACTTATAAGTTGATAATATCCTGTTGCAGACAATGTGTGTTTGGTACCATTCAATAGCAGACAGTACCTCATTGATAAATATGGAAGCATTAGAAATGTTTCAAGCTTCATTAACCATCTAGGAAGCAATTAAAGTAAATAAAACTTTAAACTAGCGAAAGTACAGGAGGGGAGGAGTGAAAGGTCCTGCCAGTGACAGTGAACTGCTCCTACTGGACATCAGCCTGAGAAGACAGCTGGCAAGGCCAATCACAGCACAGAGGCTGGAGCCTGCCTGCCAGTCTCAACCCCTTGGAACAACTATAAGATGAGAAGTGACTTTTGTCTTGCAGTTAAGAGTTAAGCAGTTAAGAGTCAAAGTTAAGTGTAGAAGAACTTGTGAGAAGCCGGCGGGCCATGCTGGGCCCCATTCAGCATGGTCCCGCCGGGCAATCCCATGGCATCCTGAGCAGAACTGAACATGCTAAAACCAACAGAAACAACTGTATGCCACACGGTCTGGTCTAACTCCTGCGTCCTGGACCAACCAGGTCAGGGCTGAAGAAAGGCAGACTCCTGCATGCCCACACTGGGTGTGTGAAGATGACTGACATGGAGGGCCAAGCTCACCCGAGCCAAGGTTGCCATGTGGGCTCAGGAACGCCCAAAAGTGCCCAAAGGTTCCAGAAGTTCGACCGAGGAGAAGAGAAGGACCAGCTGAGTAGGCTGCCCCCTGGGACAGCACCAGGAGCGGTTCACACCAAGGAGCAGCGCTGCCTTTTCCTCTTCCCCCTCCAGAGCATATTCTTTCTGGTCTGCTACAACTCAGGTGAAACAACATAATTTTCCTGTGCTGGGGTTTGACGTTTAGTTTAATCAGTATGGTAGAGAGCATTAGATAAAACTAGGATTTCCCCTAAGTTTTCAGATGTTTCCCTTTTTGCTTCCCATGCCTCTCAGCTGTTGAATGGTGCTTTTCACAGCTCCATTTCAAAGTTTCCTCTGCTAATTAATTCACTCTGGTCATTCGTTCATTCATTCATTATGCATCGCTGTATTCATTTCATTCCGCTCATAGTTGCATTTACTCATTGTCTTATCTGTTGTTAATTGTATTGCGTCTTGGTCTCCTGTGTCAGTAGTATTAGAATAAATGTTTGTCTATAAAGTTGTCGTCTTGGTTTTCTGTAGGATTACATTCAGTCACTTTACAGGTGCAAAGGTTCTAGCTACTTGAGCTCTATTTGAATTGACAATTGATAATTAATAATTTCCCCAAAGTGCGTTAAACATTCTTGTCTGATCAACAAGAGGTGTGGTTTTATTAGTCTGATTATGAAATTATATCGCTGGACGAATAATTAAAGTGGTTATGTTTAATAATTCTTATTAACATCACTTTTTGCTAATATTGAGCTAATCAAACCCTACAGTATTCATGGTGAAAAACGTAGGCACCTGAATAAACTGTTTATAATCAAATTAAAATTTACATACATGTAATGGTGGAGAATTTCAGCGAGAATTTATTTAATAAATGCTGCCACAAAATAAATTATAAATTATGTAACATCAATATTTCCTACATGCAAGCAAAAGAAATCATTCAGGAGCATGCTGTGCGAGTACAGATTTCAACCAGCAGCAGAGACGAAAGGCGGTTGCCGGTTGTGGGTTGAACGGGGATCACAGACAGGAATACGGCGGATACATACATATACACATAGCACTCTCAACCATACACACACATACAAGAGATATCCTAAACTAAGGCTATCCTAACCTAATCCTGACAAGGTCCAAGTGGTCATGTCACCTGCAGTCCAAGAAGAATTAAGCTACATGTAGGAAAAAGAGATTACCATATCAAAATCATGACAAAGTATTTCAACAACAGATGCCTCCTTAGTCTATTTTTAAAAACAAGTATAGATGGGGACATTTGCAAGTCTTTATCAAGATTGTTCCATACCTGTGGAGCTTTACAAACAATACTGAGGCTGGTACATTTGAGTTTCCGTTTTTTTCCCCTAATAAAATGCTTCTTCCTAGTCTGATATGAATGCAGAAATTAGAATCAGGTCACAAAGTCTTTCGCTGAGCTTATTAACAACACAAAACATAGTACAAGCATTATGAAAAGTATTAAGTTCAGTAATTTTCAGAAGGCCATAACGATGAAAGAGCGGGTCAGAAGTAGCACCAAATTTAGACCAAGACATGGCACGAATGATTTTCTTCTGCAGAATTATCAATTTCCCTAGGTGGCTGGGAAATGTATTGCTCCAAATAATATTGCAATAATTAAGATGAGACTCAAATAATGACCGATATAATGTTACAAGTGCTTCACCAGGTAAGAAATGCCTCATCCAACATATTTTGATAGTTTCTTAGTTAATACATCAATATGGCCCCTGAAATTTACAAACTCGTCCATATGAACTCCCAGGAATCTAGTGGACTTCACTCTCTCAATAGGACTGTCATTTATTTTAATATCAATAAGTTCAAGGTTGCCCCGATTTCTGTTTGATCAAAAAATGATAAAGTTTGTCTCGTTCACATTTAGAGATAATTTATTGCATTTAAACCATGTATCAACCTTGATCAATTCAGTTTTGAGATTCTTTTGCAGATCATTTATGTTCTTGTGTGACAAAAATAAATTAGTATAATCTGCGAACAGAACTTTGTGTCGAATGTTAGAACAATGTATAAAATCATTTATATATAAAATAAAGAGGAGCGGTCCTAGGATAGATCCCTGGGGGACACCATATTCTACTGTTCTACATTCAGATTTGTGATTGAATATAAAAAACATATTGTTTCCTCCCAAACATGTAGCTACAAAACCAACTGAGTGCAATACCTCTGTCACCAATATTGAAGCTTATTTAAAAGAATTTCAAAATCAATCGTGTCACAAGCCTTTGACAAATCACGGAGGAAAACTCCAATGCCTAACTCGCCTTTATCAATACAATCATAATTTTTTTCCCAAGAGATTCAGAATCGCCATAGAGGTGGAGCTCTCTTTCCTAAAGCCATACTGTTGTGGAGATAGGATTTTAAATTTTTCTAAAAAGTCACTCAGTCTACTATAAACAACTCTCTCTAGTACCTTGAAGATGACAGGTAAAATAGTTATGGGTCTATAATTATGTAAGTCATTTTTATCCCCCGACTTAAACACTGGTACGATTCTTGCAATTTTTGTCATATCAGGCACAACTCCAGAGTAAGGAGAGACTGATAGAGTGGACCAGCGGCTCCAAAATTTCACTCATAATAGCTTTAAGAATTTTCCAACAAATGTTATCTACACCAGCTGTGTGTTCATTTTCATCTCTTCATTTTCATAACAATTTTCAACACTTCATCTGTATCAGTCGACCTACGGAAAACAGAGTTCAAACAATTGCCTTTGAGGTATTGTCTAAATGTGGCATTGTGTGGTTGATTAATCTTTTGAGAGAGGTTTTTTCCAATAGAAACAAAATGATCATTAAATTTATTGGCGAGTTTCCCTTGATTTTGGTATCAGGGAGAATAGTGTTTTTATGCTTATGACAGAGGATTTCATTTAGTACCTGCCACAATTTCTTTTGGTCACCCCGATAAACTTTAATGCATTCAGTGTAGTACCTTCGCTTAGTCATGCAAATTACCTGTGTGAGCTTATTTCTATACTTTGTATATGTTTCTTTATTTGCATCACTAGGGTTTTTAACAAATCGTTTGTATGATTTATTCTTTTTTTGATAGATTTTAAAATACCCTTTCTAAGCCAGGGTTTCTGTGTAATGGCACTTTGCTTTATGAGTCTTTCAGTTATAGTGCAATCCATAGAATCTGTGATTTCATTAATTAGTACATTATATGCAGTATTTGGGTCCTTATAATTATAGACAAAATCCCACATTTTCGTTAGCAGGTTTGCACATAGTTTTTGTAAAGATTTTTCATTTAAAACCTTAACTTTAGTTTTGGTGGGGGAATCATCAACTTTCTTAACAAGATCAGTGAATAAAACAATAGGATAATGGTCTGTTAGATCTGAGAATATTATACCAGAATCTATACAAACTTTGTGAGAATTTGTGAGGATATTGTCGATTATTGTCCTGCTAGAGTCTGTAACTCTAGTGAATGTATTGATTGTAGGAAAAAATGAAAAAGAATGTAAAGTATTAAAAAAGTCATTTGTCATAGTATCATCCTTAACGAGGTCTATGTTAAAGTCCCCGAGAATGAAACATGTTTTATTTGTTTTGTTCATACGATATAAGAGTTTTTCTAAATTAATTTTGAAGATGTCAATATCAGTCTAGTGGCCTGTAAATTACTCCAACTATAATGTTTTTACTACTTTTTACATCTATCTCTATGAATAGAGAATCAGAGTGACCGTCAGCAATAATAAATTCATCACAAATGCTAACTGAGAGTTCAGAGGCTGCATAGAAACAGACTCCTGATCTACCAGATCTATTTTTATTGTATAATTTATATCCATCAAGATTAAGGATGTCCATATAAGATCCTTCATTTAGCCAGGTTTCACTGCAGCCAATGACATTAAAGCTCTGGCCTATACTTGTTAAGAGGGAAACTAGGTCATCCTGATGCTTGTTTAGACTCCTAATGTTAAGGTGCAACAATGAAAAGTTATTATTATGATTTCAACTGGTCTGACAAAAACTGCCTACAATTTAGCTTCCCATCATTGTAGAGGCAAAGCTGTTAAACTCATCATAATTTACAGTACAATCTACTCTACTCGAGCTGAGGTGGGATGAGGGGGGGATGGTATCCCCCTTGAAATAAAAACGGTCAAAATCACCCCCCTTCTAAAACTGCCATCCCCCCTTTCCATCCCTTGTGTCATTTTTTGAATGAATGTGGTATTACTACTATTTCAACATTTAGTTTTACCTTTGGTTTTACGCATATCGAGTGAAATACTGTGGGCGAGGGAACGCATGCAAATATATTTTTTATATTGTATCTCAGCGAGCTGCGCCGTGGGTGTTATGTGTGTGCCCTATCAAGGGTGCCTGAACTACGCATAGTGCATCCAAATTCACACCTGTTCTTCTCTATGGATTTTCTCCGCAACCGTTCGTCATAGCGAGAAGCCACAGCAGAACTGTAGCTTTCCAACAAGACCAAGCACTTGCCGGTAGTCTAATGTTTTCACAGTGAAAAAATGCTGATAAAGTTACACTCAAATTATGTAGAACAAAGATTTCATACAGCTTTGCACACACATTACTTGCGAATGCAGGGTCGCACAGAAATGCCACGTATATCACATGAAAGCACAGGACCAGTGATACCACACACATCATTGTGCTGTCATCCCATCACGCTGTAAATCCAGATCAACTGTCTACAAAATAAAAACCTGACAAATTTCTTATAATCCATTATACAGATCTTGTTATCAGTCACTTCATATAGTGAGGAATATCGTATCTTACCACGTCTTAGGGCTTGCGTGTGTTTCTCCCTGTCTATCCACGTTTGTAGTCCGGCTTTCAAGATGCAAATATTTACATATTGTCCAGTTGACACTAGGGATGTCACGATTATAGATTTTCTTGGTACAATTATTGTCAGAGAAATAATCACGGTTTTATGATTATCACGATTATTATGCATTAATTAATTTCACACTATAAAATCACATGAACACTCCTTATAGATCTTTAAGTTCCATTTATTTCCATGCCAACATAACAAAAATAATGTAGCAACAAAGAAAATTAACCAAAAAGTAGTGTGCGGACTCTACTTTTACTACATGCCTCTTTGTTGTGTGTTTTCTAGGATGTGCGTGTCTTTTTGTTCTCTTTAATCACAATTACACAAATAAACTGAGAGCATATCTCGTGCAGTGTTAATAAATGAAACAGACATCGTGCTGGAAGGACAAGTCCAACATTTACTCAACACAGATGGGAGGAAGCAAAAGGAAGTAATACTAATGCTAAATGTTCACTGACTGAGGACCTTGAGAAGACATTACGTATCTTCCACTAGGGATGCACCGAAATGAAAATTTGGGGCCGAAGCCGAATAATATTAAATGCTTGGCCGAATACCTAGTACCTAATACCGAATATGGTTGTTTAGTTTTTCATTAGTTTTTGCAGATGACCCCCCTCCAGATTAGTGTTGACATGGTACCAAAATTGGGACCTACTGTACGATACCAATGAAAATATCATGGTTCTGAGTAGTATCAGAATACCACAGTGAAAATGAGGCCTTTTGTCATTTATTAAAACATAAATCACTTTTCTATAACACATCAATGAAATAAATTACTTATTGACTTATTCATACTTCAAAAACAGCATCAAAAAGTGATTAACATAGGGGGGATCAAAATAAAATAAACAAAATAAAAATCAACCAGCCACCCTCCTCCCCTGACAGTCCCTTCATAAGTAAAGAACAGTCCCTAAAGTGCGATGAGGTTTGTGGGCCGTTACCTGCCACAATGACAGAAATGTGAACAGCTCGTTTCTCCTCTGACACGCCACATACCTGTGTGCCGCCACGGCTCGGCTGTTCAGGTACTTTTGGGCAGACATGACACCAAGAAGAGGATATTATTCGAGTCGACTTCTCCGTCGCCGCCGGTAAGCCGATGGCCGCCGTATTTAACAGGAATACATTACTGTCTGTGTCTGTGACCCTCGTTCAACCCAAAACCAGTGGGATTCGCCTATCGTTTCTGCTGGTGGTTGAAATCTGTACTCACACAGCGTGCTGAATGATTTAAGCCTATTTTGCTCAAAACTATTTTTAGTCGCAAATGCAAGTGCGGTGATGGACGGATCGCCACACTGCAGACATTTTACTCCGTCCGTCACGGCACGCTGTTTGATTTTATCCGTTTTTTGGGGGGAATAAGTCTTCTTCACCTGTATTTCATCACTCGGAGATGCCGCTTGTGTAACTGTTTTCGTTCAGTGCGAGTTGCGCTGACCTAGTGTATATGGTTCTGCGACGCGGCATAATCTTTGGAGAGTGACGGTGTTACGAATAATTAACCGTGGCGTTTAAAATCACGGTTAATAGTGAAATCAAGTAATCGTGACATCCCTAGTTGACACTCAATCAAACTTTGTATGACAAGACCAGCACACTTCACCTTTGTGCACCCAGACAACTGAGGCCTAATTATGCATGCTGACAGGGCAGTAGTCACCATATACATTGAGGGGGACACGTGTCCCCCCCCCCCCATTGCCCAAAATTCCCCCCAGTATATAACTGACATCATTGCACTTGGTTGACTATTTTTCTATTATCTTAGATATTGCATGTTTCTTTCAGATAAAACATATTTTTTACTTGTGAATGAGTCAATGGAATTTCTTGCAATAATGAAAAAATACTGGCAACCATGTCCGCCTGGTACAAACCACATATTTTGGACAGCTGTGAAATGACATAATGTCCCACCATCATGGTTCTTATATTGTCAGATTCCAGAGAGTCCAGAGAATTTAGTCACACAGATTTGTTGTTTTCATTGATATAAAAATTAATATAAAATACAGACACATAGAAGGACATGGAATTATGGAAAATCTGGATGGCCCAGATTGTCCTGAAAAAACAAAACAAAACAAAATAGAGCATGTGTATGTAGCCTTTATAATGACTGTGATATGACCTTAAAAGTAAAGTCAGGAAGAATTCCCCAAAAAAGGCCTAGGCCCCAAAGGGTTAAACAGTAATATTAAAAGGAAGGTGAGAAATTATTTTCAGCCCCAAAACTATTTTATCTTCAGTGTTTGTTTGTTTTAAATCCACACTTGAATGTTCATTGCATCAATGCATTTTCAAGAAAATATGTAGTTTTCTTAAAAATCAACTGGAAGAGTAATGTCACGTGCTTGCAAAAGATTTCTGCTCAGTCATTCTAACAAAACCATAATGAGCTTGTTTTCTTCAAATGGAGGATAACCATGGCCAGCAAGCAAGGGCAAGAAATACTGAGAACAAAAGGCATGACTATGAAAATCTCTGGAAACTTTTATGAGACAGGGGAGAGTGGGGTAGGCAGCCATAGAATTGGTCCTATGTATTTTGTATTATTTGTATTTTTAATATATTTTCATATTTCAAGTTTCAATTTGCACTCCATGCCCTGAAGTTGGGAATTTTAACCTACAATATTTGTATTTGTATCAATAAAGTTCAACATTTTTCCCAATTTCTTTTTCATTTGTTTCATGAAGGGGTTCTTGTTACATTTATATGATTTAATTAAGCAAAATTAAAAATTAATCTTTCGATACCAGGTCTGATCATATACCACAAACTGCTTTTTTGAAAAATACACTGTAATTCAATATACTAAAAGCAAAAATGACTTTGATTATTATTAGTATCATCGGTTGACCCATCTGAAGAAAAGATTTTGCACTTGTCCTGTGCATTTGACCCTAACTATGTAAGAGCAGTGGTGCTATGGCAGACCCTCTGCGCTGTCATCAGCACAAATTATGTCCCCATGTGATAAAATCCACCACCACCCCTGATTTTTTTTTTTACAACTTGAGCACTGAATCTAAGTCATTTGATCCCATACAATGTAAACTTCAGACAATAATTCAATGTTGGGTGACTGATGAAAAGAACTAAGACCAAAATACAAGACCTCATGTTACTTCCTATGACTCTACTAAAAACTAATCTAAGTTCCATTCCCTAACTACTTCTGCAGAGAATAAAAACAGATATTTAAAAATCAATTCAATGTCCAGTTCAAGTACAAGGGCCAGAGAAATCTCCCGAACACTGCTTAAATCCAGCAAACAACAGCAAAATACGGTAGTCTATGTGTGATCAGGTCGTCCAAAGTCATTTGTGTCTAGAGTTCAGATGATGCACAACTTACTGGCGTCAGAGAGTCAACTGATAATGTGTAGTTTCTTCTTGTGTGTCAGCAGATGAATGCACCCATCTCGAGTCCAACTGGCAGCCAGTTTATTCCTGTGTTTTTCCTGGAGATCAGCCAACAGTTTCACTCTCTTGGTCGTTAAGTTCTCCAAAATATGCATTTTAGAGTCCTTCAGTGCTTTTTTTGCCTGGAAAACAGTGTCGCAAACATAATATTTGGTGAAGTTGACAATAATGCCCCTCGGTTTAGCCTTCGGGTTTTCAGGCTTTTGACCAAGGCGGTGGCTCCTGTCAATCTCCATAGGCTGCACCTCTATCTTGAGATTGGTCTTAAAGCTATAGTTGGTAATGTTGGAGAGCTAGCAAGATTTGAAAGCGACGCCTCCTCTAAGCTCCACCCCCTCCTCCCCCTCCCATCAGTGCTCCGTCCAAAGCCACGGCCCCACACAAACTTGAACGTGCATCCTGCAGTAGGTAGGAGTCAGCAGGGCGGAGGAGAGCTGAGTAAAATAACAAATCCCCCCGAAGCAAACAAATAATTACCTGTCCAACAGAAAGACAGCAACCTCTGCATCACTTTTCAGGCCCTTCAGCTCCCTCAGTTGTCTCCACCATTCAAAAGCTGCACCGATGATGACGTCTGGTTTGTCCTCTCACTTTATCCAAAGCCTTTTTTGTCGCAGCCTTCTTTGTCGCAGCCTTTTCTGCCTCCGACTTTCTTTTCTCAGCCTGTTTAGTGGGGCGAGCCATTATAAGTAACGCTGGAAGTGGTACTTTTGGCTGCATTTTCTCTGCCATTGTTCAGCAAACTCCTGCTTACTCCGTATTTCTGCTGAGGAGTGTGCTGAATATTTCCGGCAACGGTGACACCTGATGAGTGCACGCAGGGAGGAGGGAGGAGGGAGGGAGGGACAGTGGGGGGCTCGGACAGGACAAGACATGAAGGCATCTGATTGGTTCTTTCCATTCGCACCGAATGGCAGGGATTGGTCAGAGTTTTTACAGGCCTGCAGCTGCCACGGAGGTCGGATTTTTTTTATCCCTTTTTCTAAACACATTATGTATTGACTACTCTCAGGATAGAGGGACCATTTCACCCAGTATAACAAAAAGTGTTTATGAACAGGATTACCAACTATAGCTTTAAAAATGTCAACGACTTTGGTTGTATCCTCATCTCTCTTTTCAGGTACACCAAAGACAATAAGGCAGTTTCGTCGAGAGTACTGTTCTTGTTCATCGAGGTTGTCAATCAAATCATCATACTTATGTTGCAGTTCACATAGTTTATCAGCCGTGTCTTTTAGTTGTGGTTAGTGGTTTCCTTTACCGTCTCCGTGATAGACTCTGCGATGGCCTTTTTAACAGGTTTGATGAAGGAAACCGTCAATATTTTGCTGATTTTGTTGACAAAATTGGTGTCCAGAAATAGGATGTCCATCTGCTTGCTTATTATATCTTTGATATCAACGCTGGATAGCTGATCATCCACAGTGTTTGCAGTTGTGTCGCCTTCCTTTGTCGGCATGACGGTAGTTTTACTGAGACGGTGAGAGTCCCGTTTCTGTCCAATGGACTTGACACTTTAATGGTCAGTTTTGGCGATACAGATGTTCCGGACAACAAAAACACAACAATTAGTAAGCAAGCTGTAGAAGATCACTATAGAAAATATATTGTTTGGTCGACCGGAGCACGTTTAGTTACTCCCGTCTCGATCTGATGACGTCATGTCCACACTCCCTGTAACATCGTTGCAGAGACAGAGACCGGCCTTTTTCACAGCATATTCAGAGGACACGTAGCTAGCGGATTGTGAGGAGATGTTTGCTGTATGTGACATATGACTTGACTTGTGACTTGCCTAACCTGAGCAATGACTCGACTTGACTTGCTTGACTTAAGGTGCGGACACACCAATGTGACATCAAAGAACTATGACAAAAGCCAACTGTTGCGTCGTCTACATCGCCTCACGTCGCCCTGTGTCAGTTGCATTTGAACACACTACACGGACTACATCCGATGGCCAAGTGACACATAAGTTCTGCGCCTGCGTGAGAGAGAGCGGAGTGACAGAGTGGTACATCCTGACAGCTGAGGTGTTACCTATCTGTGCAGCCGAGCACCCTTCAGCACCTCCACGGACTATTACATTCAGACGGTCCCCGTTGTTTCCTCCACAGGCTCCACTTCACTCAGCTGCCCGATAAACCCGCTGCTTCTTCCCACTTTAACCTGAATAAAAAACCAGGGCTCGGTGTTCTGGTTGGATCCAAACAGAGAGCCGGGGCTAGCTCAGAGACTAGCAGAGGCTAACTGGCTATGCATCCCTCCGTCATGCTGCAGCTCACGCTTCGCTAGCCGCTCCCAGCTAGCCCCGGCTCTCTGGATTCAAACAGGCAGCCAGGGCTAGTTGGGAAGCTAGCGAAGGCTAACTGATTGTGCTTCCCTCCGGTCATGCTGCGCCTAACGCTCTGCTAGAGCTCCCAGCTAGCTCCGGTTTGTTATTTCAGTTAAAGTGGGAGAGGCAGCGGATCTTTCGGGCAGCTGAGTGAAGTGGAGCTTGAGGAGGAAGCCCGGTTTCACTACAGGCAGATTCACTCGCTACAGGGGCAAGGGAATAAAACTTAAACAGCCAATCAGAGTGATCTCTTTCACCGACTAGCTCTGCTGCCGATTCAACATGCTCAATTGGCCGAAAAGTCGCCAACGCCGAAGGGCCAACGGTGCCGGACACACCCCAAAAACTAGGCTGACAGACACTCACCGACAGCCTGACTTTAGTTGACGGCCGACCGTCAGCTTGGTGTGTCAGGGCCTTTATAGCAGGGACTTGACTTGCTTGATTCTCACCACAACTAACTTGGGACTTGCTTGAGACTTGAAGGTACAGACTTGAGACTTGCTTGTGACTTGCACATGTGTGACTTATCCCCATGTCTGGTTGGTGAACACACCGGCCAGCTGGTCTGCGCAGTCTCTCAGCACCCTCCCAGTCACACCGTCTGGTCCAACAGCTTTTCTGGGATTCACTGCCTGCAAAGTGCACCTTATCTCCTGTGCCTGCACTGTGAGGATGTGGCTGCTGGAGGGTGGTGAGTGTGGCCTTTCCACCGCTGGTGTCCCAACCTCAAAGCGGGCGAAGAAGTGGTTTAGTTCCTCGGCCAGTGAGGCATTACCGTCAGCTGCAGTTAGGTTGCTGGACCTGTAGTTGGTGATGTTTTGGACCCCTTGCCACACCTGCGGTATGTTGTTGCTGCTGAAGTGGTCCTCAGTCTTCCTCTTATATGCTGTCTTGGCCTCCCTGATGCCTCTCCTCAGGTTGGTTCTGGCAGCCCTGTACTGAGCTTCATCCCCGGACCTGAAGGCACTGTTCCTCTCCTAGGCTGACCAAACGTCCTCTTTTGCCCAGACATGTCCACTTTTCACGTCCCGTCCGGGGCGTCCGGGGGGGTTTTATAAACTGATGATAATATCCGCTTTTCCGTGTGTTTGTGTGTGTGTGTGTGTGTGTTAGACTGCGGCACGGGCCGCATATTTCTGTCCTAACCCGAACCGAGCCCGACATTATTTAATGACTAAAGCGCTGAGTTTGTGTCACACAGTTGTTACAGGCTATTTAACAGGCCGGGCGTGCTCAGTGGAGAGGGAGACCTCCGTGTTTGAGACAGGAGCGGGAGGCGGGAGGTCCGACGCTTCCAGCGAGGAGAGAGGTAGAAACAAACAGCCAATTTGTACAAGTGGCTGAGGGCTAAGTTAGCGTTAGCATTTGGTGGAATGTACACAGCAGTCACCATGACAACAGTGAACTCTCATTGAAGATACGTGAGTATGCATTTGACATTATTTTGTCATATACTCCAGGTCTGGAGAGCAGTGGCTATCGATGGCCGTAGCATTGGTGCACCAGTTGTTATTCACGTAAATGCATAACCCCCTCCCTTGCTCTTACTGGAGTTACTAGCCCCTTTTACACTGCCAGATTTTCCACGAATGTTGGGCCGTTTTGCCAGCAAGCTGTGAGTGTTTAGACACACAGAGCCGGATTGGCGAGTTGATCCGAGGTGCCCAATTTTCTGCCTCGGTAGACATATTGGCGGAACCTTTTTGGTTTAAAAAGAGCGAGGCACCACGGGTGGGGCTGTTGATGACTTGTGGGAGGAGCGGTTGATGACGCTGCATGTGCGACCCACTGGCGGTGGATAAACAGGAAACAGCTGATAGCAGGAATGAGCAGCTGATACTAGTAGCAAGAGGGAAATGCAAACCTGACAGACATTGTAAAGATGAGCAACTGGGGAGACAAAGAATTGCATGCCGAGTTTCCCTCGGAGTACATCAGTGTTTACGTCACACGCTGAGCTACATGTTTTGTTACTTGCTCACACCCCCCATTGCCCCCCAAAAAAAGCACATTCTGTATGAACAAAAGTAGGCAGGCAGCATTTTGCTGCACTCCCTGATTTTATTTTTGCCAATGCTGAAAGAAGACTGATTGGGCTTTACTGCAAATTTGCACAATTCCTATTTAAAAAGGGCTACTGTCTCTGTCATAGTGGTGGGCTGTGCGGCCTGCTAACTCGATAGCCATATCTGGAATGGATGAGTGGAGCCAGGTCTCCGTTATCAGCAGAATGGAACAGTCCTGGACGAGCCTGTTTGCTGCAATCTGTAGCTTCAGCTCATCCATTTTATTTGCAATGGATCTGGCATTTGAAAGGAAGATGCTGGGAAGTGGTAGTTTGTGTGGCCGTCTTTGCAGCCGTGCGAGAACACCAGCCCGGCAGTTCCTCCTCCAGGGATGATGATCCACGGAGAGCCCCGACGAGCTATATCCTGCGGTATGCTGTGCGATCGGATAAAGTCATTGTTTACAGGTTGTTTACTCCATAATCCAATGCTTAGGAGATCCTGGCAACTATAGACAGGATTTGCACGACAAACCGGACGAATAATGGAAAATAACAACATGTGCAAAAACACTAAACACTGAAAACAAGAGGAGCTACGAGCCGCTGCATCTGTGTGCGCCGGCATCTTGAAACACTGTTAACACTGTTGATCCTTATGTAAGATGGCACCGCTGCGAGAGCTCTTCTTTGTCTTCTGTATTATTTGTTGATTGTGTCTAATGTGTCGATCCTTGAGACACTTGCCTCCATTGGATATAACCATGAATCACTTTTACGGATTCGTAATAAAGTTTCTGGGTTTCCATATGTGATTCCTGAACTGAGATGTGAAGATTTTGCACTGTGTCCTACCCGTCGCCATGGGAGCGGGTGGCTCCGCCAGAATGAAAGTCACCTGGGTGATGAGACGCCCCAGCGCAAGGAAGACCGACGTGGCGACTGGAGAACCCACCGGAGGCAGCACCTTTCCAGACAAAATGGGGACGACATACACCAGCGCTGGAGACGCCGACGTTGAGGCAAGCGAGGCAGTGTGCTTGCTAACTTTGGGAGCGCCCCTTCAAGATCCCGCTGCCCTCTATGTACTTGGCAAACATGCAGTCCTTGCCAAACAAAGTCGACGAACTGCTGAGCCGTGTTCAGTCCCAGCGTGATGCCAGGGACTGCTCCATGTTTGGCCTGACAGAGACATGGCTTCAAAGCAATGTACCGGACTCAGCCACTCAACCACGGGGCTTCTCCGTGTTTCGCTCCAACCGACTGAGAGAGAGCACTGGCAAAAGTAAAGGAGGAGGTGTGTGTTTTCTTATTTAATGAGAGTTGGTGCACAGACACTGTTGTTATGGACAAAACTTGCACAGCCAATCTTGAATGTCTTGTTATTAAATGTCGCCCTTTTTATGTCCCTCGAGAGTTTTCAGCTGTTTTTATGTTAGACATGTATATTCATGCTTGTGCTGATGCCTCTTCTTCCCCAAATGAACTTGCTGACATAATTCATAAATATGAAAACTACCACCCGAATGCTGTGATTCTTGCAGCTGGTGATTTTAATCACTGTTCTCTTAAATCCATCCTTCCAGCATGTAAAACATCACACTAGAGATGATAAGACTTTGGACCATTTATACAGCAATATAAAGTCTGCTTATCAGTCCGTTTTAAGACCATCTTCTGTTAAATCTGATCACCTGTCCATTCTCCTTCTGCCCACTTATATGCAGAGGAACAGATTAATTAAACCTACTGTTCACTCTGTACAGTGCTGGTCCAAAGACGCTCAAACACAGCTTCAAGGATGTTTTGATGCTACAGATTGGACTGTTTTTAAATCAGAGGATCTGGATCAATACTGTGATGCTGTTACTGGATATATCAACTTCTGTATCGATATATGTGTTCCAGCTAAGGTGGTGAAACAGTATTCCAGCCAGAAACCCTGTCATTATTCTCAGACTCAAAATAAAGGAACATGCCACAGCTCTTAAATCTGGAGATTGTACTAGCTACAAGCTGGCCAGATATTCACTGGAGAGGTCTATATAAACTGCTAAGCATGCCTATGGAGAGCGAATTGAGGGTCATTTCAGGTAGAATGACCCCCGACACGTGGCAGGGTTTGAACACTGTTACCTCTTATAAACCCAGAGGCCAGGCCAGTGGCGTCCCTAGGCTAAAACATTCGGGGCTAAAGCCCCGGATGTTTTTTAATTAGCCCTGAATATTAATTTTCAAAAAAAAAAAAAAAAAAAAAAATTATTATTATTTTTTTTTAAGATCACATCCTCAAACTACGGTTATCTTATGTTGATGCTTCGATAAAACAGTGTTTTTGGACAGGTTTGAGTAACAATTAATTATTTTTTTTTTTTAAAAAAAGCCACTACTTTGGCTTTGGCACACAAGTGGTTAACACCTCCAGGTTGCACGTGACGTCATTCACCCAAAACAGCAGCGTCAGGCAGCAGGCGCACTTGACAACAGGCAGGCTTGACAACCGCAAGCTGTTCAGCTGTCTTTGGGATGTCACAAAAAAAGATTTCCATGTTTTTCCCCCCAAAGGTGGTCAGCAATCAAAGAGGTAACGGGAATAGAAATTATGTAAAAATGTATAATTTCGAAAAGAGTGTTGCAGCTGGAACTACTAGAGGGAAGTAGCTAATGTTAGCTAGCTAGCAGCTAGTTGATATTACATGGGAAAAAAACGATCTGTTATTATTAGCATCTGTCTGTAAATGCAATTGTAGTTTGCAAGAATTGTGTACCTAAAAATAATTAAGCTTGGGCTTCTTCTAGAGGGGAAAGTAGCTAAAGTTAATGTTAGGCTATAACGTCGAACCATCTTGTTTATTTTCTTTTTCATGCATGATAGCAGCTAGCTAGCAGACAGGGATCCTGCACAGCCTGCCTCTTTTACTGTAGCTGCTAATGCGTTAAATGGAAAAACAAAGTGTTGTTACCTAGCTAGCTAATGTCAGTACATGGGTGCAAACTAAATTCAAAATGGGTCATTCATTTGATGATGCCTTAATTAAATTCAGTCCAGAAGAGCAGGTACCTGTAGGGTATGTGGAGAATGTTTCTATGTCTAAAAATTTCGGTGCGCATCTGCTTAACTCTTCTGGGCTAAGCCCCGGATGTGTCAAAATCCTAGAGACGCCCCTGGGCCAGGCCACTGCAGCTCCTGACCCCGCACTTCCAAATGAACTTAATCATTTCTACTCCAGATCTGATGTCATGGTCACTGAGTCTCCTGTTTTTATCCCTTCTAATCTTAGTGACCAGGCCAGTTTCACTGTTTCAATAGATGAGGTTCGCAAGGTTCTGTCCAAAACTAGGATGAGGAAAGCCGCAAGTCCAGACAGCATCCCTCTTTGGGTTGCTAGGTTACGTTCTGAACAGCTTTCCCCTGTGCTCACGGACTTGTTCAATATGTCACTGGAGCACCGCCTTGTTCCACGTAACTTCAAGGAATCTATCATAATTCCAGTACCTAAAAAGTCACCTGTGTCCTGTCTTAATGATTACAGGCCCATCGCTCTTACTTCTGTGTTAATGAAATGCCTGGAGCGGCTGGTACTGGATTATATTAAATGTCAGATTCTTGTTTCTGTTGATCCTCTGCAGTTCGCTTATAGGAAAAATAGGTCTGTGGAGGATGCCATTTCTTTTGCTTTGAACTCTTGGATAAGGGAAACATCTATGTCAGAATGCTTTTTATAGACTATTTTTCTGCTATATTATTCCTTCAAATCTCATTCATAAACTCCGGTGTCTTGGATTGTGTGATGCTGTATGTGAATGGATTTTTAGCTTTTTAATCTCGAGATCTCAAAGAGTCAGAATCGGTGACTGTGTACCTGATGAACTTGTTTAAGCACAGGCTCACCACAAGGCTGTATTCTCAGCCCTCTGCTGTTCTCTCTCTGTACGTACGACTGTACTGCCTCTCACCATAACAATATGATCATTGAAAATCATTGTCCGAGGGCTGCCGTAGAATGGCAACGAGAATGTCAGCCGATCAACACTCGCTACCCGGTCCCTGGTTGCGGCGATTTGCAATGCTAGCCAGCTAGGAATGAACTAGCAGCCAGTACAGTACAGTCCTCTCTCAGCTAGCTAACATTTAGCCGTGTTACTTACTGATCCATTAGAAAGAAAGCTAGCTGGACATCAGTGTTGAAGCCTCCTTGGTCACGGAACTCCCTCCATCTCTGAGGTTTACTCTTGTTTTTCCTCTTCTTTTATCACTCTCCTTTTTGTGCATCCTCGCCTCCAGACAGAAGAGCTTGTTGTCTTTTGGGAGGCCATTTTTCACTTATCTCCAAACTTTGTCCGTCTGCCATTGTGCTCCTGATTCAACTATCTCATGCCCCGGCCAGTTCCTCATAAGGACCAGCTCCAGTCCCTGATTGGCTGACCGACCAGTTTGGCAATACATGACGCATTTCCTGCCGTAAAGCAGATTTTTTCCGCGAAAATTCGTCCCCGGTGGCAGAAGCTTATTGCAAAGTCACTAAGTAACTGTGTAACGCTGATAGTCTGATTGTACTGTGTATACTACCCTGTGCAACCCACATTATTTTCATAATGATATATATAGGCAAAAATGCTGTCTGTTGCTTCTTTAAATGCTTCCAAAACAAAGGAAGTTGTTATTGACTTTGAATGAATCCCATCTCCCTCTCACCATAAACTGAGGTCGAGATGGTGAGTAGTTTTAAATTTCTTGGTGTCACTATCACTGATAATCTCAGCTGGCACTTAAACACCAGAAACATTGTTAAAAAAAATCACTGCAACAGCTTTCTTTCTGCGCAAATTAAAGGAATTCACCTTAAACTGACAGATTTTATCAAATTTCTATCGTTGCGTGATTGAAAGCATCCATACCTCCTCGCTAACAGTGTGGTTTGGTAATCTAACTGTACAGGATCGAAAATCCTTAAACAGAGTCATTTGGTCCACCCGCAGGACCACTGATGCTGACCTGCCAGATCTTGATGTCATTTACGGCTCTAGGCTTCTGTCCCGTGCCTTAGGTACTGTAAACGACCCTACTGGTTACCCTGGTGCTGGTCTTTTTGTCCTTCTTCCATCCAGCAGACGTTCTATCAAATGTTCTTCCTCTCGGTCTGCCAATAGTTTCTTTCCCAGTGCTGTGCGTAGCCTTCATGACTTCATATCACATACTTAACAATGTATGGTGTATGCTTTATATTTCTCGTACTTGTCTATAAATAATGCACTTTATATTCATACACTTCGTCCAAAGTGAGTGTCGGTTGATCTACGGGGGCACCTGTCTTTTTATTACTCTTATTTATGTATTTATTCATTATTTTTTTAACCTTGTCTACTGTTTTTCATGTATTTTTATGCTGAGCTCTTGCAACTCGTTTCCAATGCAGTTTTTCTGCAAATGGCAAATAAACTGATTCTGATTCTGATTCTGAGCTACGAGCCGTTGCATCTGTGTGTGCGTGAATCACCACTTAAACTTGTCATAAACTGCTGGAAAAATGATAGTTTGTAAGGATTGAGAAACTATTTGTATTTGTAGAAAAATATGTCCAAATTAAATTTTAAACAACCCATCACATTGATTCTAATTTCTGATACATAAATTAGCCTATCTGGATTAGTTTAAAGATAATATTTAAAGCAACAAAATGGAGTTTTTGAGCCCTCAAAATATATATCCAAGATTCTTGCAATGGCACATCAACTCATAATAGGTTGGATGACACCTCCGTCATTGCTAGAGAGCGTCTGTTGCACTTGCACTGGCACTATGCAGTAGGAACACAAACACAAAAGGACTACAAAATTTGGCTGCTTTACAGCACACGTCATATTCCCCTCCTCGTCATATCCCCCTCCTCTCTTTAGAGTAGTGTAGCCGAACCAAGGTGAATGAAGTTAGATGTGGTTGTCATGGCTGAAGCCACAAAGAAAAGGAAGAAGGTGAAGGTATTGTTCGAGGAGACAAAGAAAAGAAAATGGGAGAGCGATAAAACAAGCGCTCGAATAAGGATTAATATTGGCCCAGCTTTCAGGAGGAGGGATGCCCGACCGATGGTGACCTGGCTCTGTTACTGCTGTTACTCTCTCCCTAGGAGACTGACTGTCTGCAGGATGGCTGTCTCAAGTACATTTTAAGATAAAGTGTTAGCCTACATACAGACAGCTTTGATTGTAGTTTGTCTTTAACAGTTTGCTGTTAGCACCGCAAGTGCGATGTGCTTGTGTCAGCCGCGATTGTAAATCATAATAGCGGTGAATGAGAGACTGCAGACAGAGCAGATTGAAATATGGCTTTCTACATGCTGATCACATGTATTGATAAAGTATTGGCTTGGCTGGCAGAGGTTTTATCCCACGTACTCACAGTCACAAGCGTAGCTGTCGTCAACTAGAGTAATCTTGAAGTTATATTCCCTTCATCTGCGGCCTCTCTGCTGTTGTCTGACTTCACTCTATTGAGTGTGTGTGTGTGTGTGTGTGTGTGTGTGTGTGTGTCTGTGCGCATGTGCGCTGTGAGGAGGATGTCAGCCCTGACATGCAGAGAGCAACTAATTTCTGAATTTCTAAAGCAATCGGCCTAATCATGTATGTACAAAATGCTATAAGGCTACTTTACCTGTTTTGAAGACCTGATGATTGCGCATTACACGCCCAGCTTCAGGAAGTTCACCGGTATCATTGGCTTGTCAACAAATCCATGCGTAGAAAGATTTTTGTGACAATTATAACAGAAAATACGGTTTTTCGTCTGTAGGGGGACCCCGTGAGAGAGATAAAAAGCGCAAACCATTGTGTGGCTTTAAAAAAAACATAGAAAAAATTATATTGACTTAAAGTAATGACTAAAATGTCACAAATTTTCGTTGGCTTGAACAATGAGTTTTTGGCGACTAAAACTATAGGATAGGAAGGATAATATATGGATAAAAATCACTAGAATTTGACTAAAACTAGTAAGCATTTACGTCTCAAGACTAAGACTAAATCTAAAATAGCTGTCAAAATTAACACTGACGTTCATCGATGGCCTAACCTTGACCAGTTGCAGCTTGGTGTGACAGGGCCTTTACACACTGAAAGATTAAAGACGTTAAGCCTGCTATATGTGGGTTGGCTCTATAGCATGACATGAGCAGGAAATAGAGACGTACAGAAGCATTATGTGGAATTTAATGCTTGTCTTAATTTCAGAGAGACTGTAATGCAACTAGAGGATTTGTACACAATCTTGTAAACAAATATTCTGTTACAAAGAGGGTGTGTAGTTATTAAATACATAATGTGCAGTTACTGTGTGTGTGTGTGTGTGTGTGTGTGTGTGTGTGTGACATTTTATTCTCTTCCCTGCCAAATTCAAGGAAGGTTTGTGCTAGTTTAGTGTACTGGAAAGTTCCTTGGGCATTAAGAGTTAAACTGTAATTTTTTTTCTGGTCCTGTATTAATTTCTTTAATAATGACGGACCTACAACAAATCATGCCACAAAAATCATACCTGTCTGAATCCATCAGAGAAGTTATTTTTGTAGTAACGGATCATTGAGTTCCAGCCATCCATCAGAAGCCCCCACCTGGTCCTTTTCCCTGTCCTGATGGGCAAATTAAGTTTGACTAAACAACAGCCATGACACTAACACAAAGGAACTCCAGAAAACATGTTGATCAACCGATGTGTGGTATAGGATTGTACACTACTGTACCTTGTGAAGTCTGTTTTCAAGGCTCCAGTTCCTGCGTACTGTGTAGCACATGCATTTGCATTGTCAGCCCATGCTGGTTAAAGAGCACACACACAGAATAGTGAGGACACACTATGAGGCTACGGGGTCTACTTATCACACAACACATGCTTATAGTCGATCATACACAATACATTACCGTTCTTGTAGATCTTTTCAAACTCAGCCTGCTCTTCAATCCGTTGACCCACATTCAGAACTCCCATCCTCTGAGCACACACAGGTACAACACATATAAAGGTCAATAACATTCAAGCCTCTCAATATGAGCAGATTCTGTATCTTTTCATAAAGAATGTGTGTATATTTATTACAGGTGGGATTTATTCCCCAATTGGCTGAAAACATACATTTAAAGGGATATACCACCGAAAACTGCACATCTTTCTATGTATCTACCAACATCAATTTGCTCAGTATCTTTGGAAGATTATATTTGCCAAAATATGTTCTAAGTGTTGACTCTGGGAACAGTAGTATAACAAATCAATCTGAGCTATTTCACTTTAACAAAACTAGGTAAAAACAAAAAAAAAACAAGGATATGGCTGGACCGTGTATGAAAAGAATTAGCCTTAAAGAATACATTGTGACAGTATTGTGTGATGAATTTGCTCTTTTAAGAGGCTTAGCAGTAGTCAGTAAAAAATACCTGAAGCTGAGATTGCAGGGAGCGTCGGGCCAGCAGGCTCTGGATGACATTAGTCCTGTCAAGGCAGTCCATGCAATTACTGCGGAAGACTCCTCTCTGTTGGGCTACTGTCTTCGCCTCTGAGTTCACCATGAAGTGACTACACACAGAGGAAAGTTGAAACATTCCAACAATGTATTCAACAACAGATATTAGCTGGAACAGCTGCTGGTTAAGTTACCTGTATTCATCTTGTGTCTCAGCGACAGCATCCACTAAGATCTGGAGACGATCCCATCTCATGTGGCTGCACTCTTTGTGGAAGTCGAAGGCTATGTAACTGAAGACATAGGAAAAAATGTTACTGTGCCATAGTCAGATTAGGAGGTCATGTCTGGATTATTTTGTTTTTGATCAGGCAGCAATTCATTGTTACAGAGATGGCAGAAATAGTTATACACTTCACAGTACCCAAGGAGAGCTAAATGGAAAATTAAAATGTCTCCCAGACTCCAGACGGAAATAAAGTCAGTGCATTTACATGCAATCACGTAACTGGGTTACAGCCAGCTTTATCCAGTAAGATGATTTTTCAAACCCCGTACTGTATTCACAAAGCTTCCTTGTACAAAGAGGACTCCTACTGAGTCCTACTAAAATTCTGAGAAAATTCTTGAAATTATGCTTTCTAAGAATTTCCTCTTGAAGTTAAGACTAGATCCTGGTAAAGATAAAAGTTATTCACAAAGCATCTTAGCCCTTAACAGAGCTCCTCAAGTGAAAAACTGTAAGGAGGAGCGAGGAGGACTTTTAAGAGGCTTAAGAGCTTCTTCAGCAGAGGAGAACATGTTGGAGACAAACTGCTATGGATAACAGTTTGGAGAAATATTCTCCAAACACTGGATGAAAGTGAGTAAATGAAATGCCACAAATTAGATGGTGCAAGGAAAATGACTGTCATCATCTGCCACCCAACACTATAACAATATAATGCCAGAAATAAAGCCATCACAACACTAAGATATTTGGTAAATAGAATTACTTGGTCACGGTGTGAATGTGAGTGTGAATGGTTGTCTGTCTCTATGTGTCAGCCCTGCGATGGTCTGGCAAACTGTCCAGGGTGTACCCTGCCTCTCGCCCGATGTCAGCTGGGATAGGCTCCAGCCCCCCCGCGACCCTCACGAGGATGAAGCGGTTAGAAGATGAATGAATGAATGAATATCTTAGTTACAACATGATTGAGCTAGCAAAGCAGTTTCGTGTTGCTACGCGTGGTATTTATTCAGTTTTGGGAAATCACGATGTCTAGAAAGCATCAGTGGCTGCAGCTGACAGGGACAGCTAACACTATATGACATGAAACTACTCCAGTTAGCTCAATCATGTTGTAACTAAGACATCCGCTGGAAAAAAAATTTTTTTTTATTCCAGTATCTTTGGTGAAACTGTACTGATTTCAGCACCAGAGAGGAGCTATATGTTGCCAGATCTCGCGAGAGTTGTTGTTGAGAAAGAGACAGGTCTTGAACAAAGTAAAATTTCTCCTGATTTGTCCGTCTGAAATTTGCCATTTTGGTGTCGGAATGTTCTGAAGATATGTGGCTTGTGATAAATGGGTCCAATATTTGCTTCTGTGACTATGGGGCGAAAGAATCGGCCATAATCTGTAATCACGTTCATTTCTCCCACTGAAGTCAATGGACTCAGGACCTCCTGTTAGTCTCCTAAAGGGGCGTGGTGGTCGCGAACCCCACATGACACTAATACAGGAAACTGACTCGCAGTGGACCGTCTTGGTTTATCCACTGTCTTTGGTTGCTCGCACTGTCGCAACAACCAAATTGACCGTGGGGATCAGATATAATCAATAAAATGTAGGCTGTAAAGCCACCAGTATACCTCTATGTATATGTAGAATGAGAAGGTGTGTGGACACTATACTAAATAAATGAGCAAAGAGACCAAGCAACAATTATAAGATTTATCTTAAGAAAAAACTAATAGTAATGCAAATAATTATACCAGAATGAAAAATAACTCCCGACAGGGGAATGGAACCCTGACGCCTGCTTACTACTAAAACATTGAAATGTTACAACTGGCATCAATATTATTAAATTTCTGTATAGTGTATTGACAGAGGAGAGGCGTTCACCAGAAAAACGGGAGCTGAGGAGAGGATTTTACTCCACTTCTCCTGGTTGGAGATACTGCCCAGTGGCTGCAAAGGCTGCCAGTAACAGACATGATCTCCCTGTTCCCCAGGCCACCTTGGAAGAGCTGTGTGGACTAACGTTAACTGATTTTGATGCTCCTCAGTCTAAGGCCGTTGCAGTGAAAAGTCCAGTGTTCACAGCTGGGCGTAACTTAGCTGGGCGATGTCCGTCTATAGCTGCCTCCATGAGAAGAGAACAGAAGGAAGGGGGTGAGTATTAGAGCCCTGCGCAGGACTGTTTTCTTCATCCCGCTCCTGCCCGCTCCCACTGAATTTCTGACCATTACCACCCACAACCGCAACGTGTGTGTTACACTCCCGCCCGCTTCCGCAGGTGTTTATGTCCACTCCCGCCCGCTCCTGCAAATATCTGAGAATTTAGGCCAGCACAGTCATAGAGATACATTGATTTTTCTCTCGTCCCGCAGGAGAAAACGAGTCATTTTATAAGCTATTAATAAAGAGATTCATCGGGTTGTTTGTTTCGTTTCCCTGGTCTGCATGTCTTTTGACGCACTGGTCAGGAATAGCGCTCCTATTTCATTGTTTTTATTTAGTTTTTAATGAAATAAAGGCTGTTTCATATTCTATTCTCCTCCTCTGTATTTATTTGTTTTTCTACCTTTATAATAATCATGTAGTGATTGGCCAGGGTGAAGTTTTTTTTTTCTTTTAACAATTTTTTTATTGATTTTCAAGTGTTTGTCAAACTTTGTATCAAATGTACAAACATTTTCATTTTTTATACATATATCCCCTCAAACAGTCACACATCCACACAGACAAGAATAGAAATAAAATAGAAAAATAAAAATGAATGGTGACAACGGACATCAAACTAAAGAAAAAAAAAAAAAAAGGATAAAATAAATAAATAAAATAAGATGAGATGGAACAAAATAAAAAGTCAATAAAATTAAAGTAAATAAATAAAATAAAATAAAATAAAAGGCAGGATCATTACATCATTTGTTTCTCAGTCAGTGTTATCCATTCCATCGGTCAAGGAGGACATAAATGAATCCCAGATACGAGCAAACTCTGTCTGTTTACCTTTAACCATATATGTCAGTCTCTCCAGTCCAAGACAAGTCATCAGCTCCTTCTTCCATATTGCCAGTGATGGTGGTTCTACATTCTTCCAATATATCGCAATCACTCTTCTTGCATGGAGAAGTCCAAAATCAATCATTTTCGATTGCTTTGTTGTTCTGTTAAGGTGCGTTCACACCAAACGCGAATTCGCCAATTCGCGCGTCAAGATTACATACAAAGTCAATGCAAAGACGCGATTAGACGCGAATTCGCGCCGGGCGGCGCGATAGAGGCGTTTAGCGCGGCGCGATGGACGCGATAGACGCGATGGACGCGGCGCGATAGACGAGAAATTCGCGTCCAACGCCTCATCGCTGGAGTTGAAAATATTGAACTTTTGAGGCGAATTCGCGTGAGTCATAGCCGCAAAAGCCAATCAGCGTTGAGATTCTCCCGACGTCATGGTTGACATCCAGTTGTTGACACAACAATAAACTGCTACTCACCGGAGACAGAAGGACAGGCGCTCCACAGCTGAAATGTAGCGCCGGTAGCTGGTGTCCTGCTGGGAGATCCTGGTGCCAGCCCTCGCCAACAGGTCCTCAAACTGGTCCCCAGTCAGCCTGAAGTACCGCTGAAAGCGGCTATCATCCAGACGGAGTTCCTGGAGGAGGTGGTGAAACTCGCCGAGTTGGATGTGCTTCTGCAGGATCAGGTGAACCCAATAACGACGGCGTTTGGCCCTCCAAGGCATTTGGGACTTCCAGAGCAGGTACAAAGCGGCGATGGTGGTTATCTCAGCCATGGTCGTCAGTGGCTACCCGGAGCTATACGATACTACGTGTCTACTCTACAGAGACCGCAACAAAAAGGAGCAGGCTTGGGTGAAAGACGCCGAGGAGACTGGTCTATTTGGTAAGTTCTGTAAATATGTGTCTTTAATTAGTTTGCAGAATGGTTGTACTACGAACGTTAGCGCTAGCTTAGCTCCAGTTAGCACAGCCGCCGGCTTCCCCGCTACTCACGCGATGACGCGAATTAACAAAATGGTCAGGCTCGAAACTCGGGCGTTACGGGCGGCGCGTTACTCGCGTTACGCGCGAATAATTCGCTTCAATCGCGTCCGGTGTGAACGCTCAGTTAGAGTCCTAAAGGTGCGTTCACACCAAACGCGAATTCGCCAATTCGCGCGTCAAGATTACATACAAAGTCAATGCAAAGACGCGATTAGACGCGAATTCGCGCCGGGCGGCGCGATAGAGGCGTTTAGCGCGGCGCGATGGACGCGATGGACGCGGCGCGATAGACGCGAAATTCGCATCCAACGCCTCATCGCTCGAGTTGAAAATATTGAACTTTTGAGGCGAATTCGCGTGAGTCATAGCCGCAAAAGCCAATCAGCGTTGAGATTCTCCCGACGTCATGGTTGACATCCATTTGTTGACACAACAATAAACTGCTACTCACCGGAGACAGAAGGACAGGCGCTCCACAGCTGAAATGTAGCGCCGGTAGCTGGTGTCCTGCCGGGAGATCCTGGTGCCAGCCCTCGCCAACAGGTCCTCAAACTGGTCCCCAGTCAGCCTGAAGTACCGCTGAAAGCGGCTATCATCCAGACGGAGTTCCTGGAGGAGGTGGTGAAACTCGCCGAGTTGGATGTGCTTCTGCAGGATCGGGTGAACCCAATAACGACGGCGTTTGGCCCTCCAAGGCATTTGGGACTTCCAGAGCAGGTACAAAGCGGCGATGGTGGTTATCTCAGCCATGGTCGTCAGTGGCTACCCGGAGCTATACGATACTACGTGTCTACTCTACAGAGACCGCAACAAAAAGGAGCAGGCTTGGGTGAAAGACGCCGAGGAGACTGGTCTATTTGGTAAGTTCTGTAAATATGTGTCTTTAATTAGTTTGCAGAATGGTTGTACTACGAACGTTAGCGCTAGCTTAGCTCCAGTTAGCACAGCCGCCGGCTTCCCCGCTACTCACGCGATGACGCGAATTAACAAAATGGTCAGGCGTCGAAACTCGGGCGTTACGGGCGAATAATTCGCTTCAATCGCGTCCGGTGTGAACGCTCAGTTAGGGTATATTCCAAGTATACAGAGTGTTGAGATCAAAGGAATATTACACTTAACCATCTGTGATAAACATTTAATTACATTTTCCCAGAATAACATAATCTCAGGGCATTTCCATAAACAGTGGATCAAAGTTCCCTTTTCAGTTAAACATTTAACACAGACATCAGGAATGTTCGGTGAAATATGGTGAAGTTTAACCGGGGTTATGTAGACCCTCATCATCCACTTATATTGAACCAATCTCAATCTTGTGTTAATTGAGGTCTTCTGGGCTTTTAAACATGCCTTTCCCCAGTCTTCATTACTAATATCTTCTTGTGTGTCTGTTCTCCAAGCTTTTAATTTGTCTGATGCTGATTCTGTTGAGTGCTCCGCTAAAAGGTTGTAGAATCTAGATATATGTTTCTTACCATCCAAATTATTAAGCACAGTTTCCTCAATAATCGATAGCGGGGGTGTGGCCATAATTGTCTTGTATTTTGATGATATAAAACTTCTTAATTGCAAATACTTGAAAAAATGTTTTTGAGGAATTTCATACTTATGGCAAAGCTGATCAAATCTGAGAAGGATACCCTCAAAATAAAGGTCAGAAACCATTCCAATTCCTTTCTCTGCCCACAATTTGAATCCCCCATCCAATTTACCAGGTTTGAATTGTCCATTTCCCCAGATAGGTGTAAATTGTGATAGAGTTATTGTTTCATCAACAAAGTTATGTGCTGCATACCATACTGATATTGTATTTTTAACGAAAGGGTTTCTTGTTTGCTTCTCCAACGTCTTGATATCTGAGGAGTATAAGTACAGCTTTATGGGCAAGTTTGAAGCTGATTTTTGCTCAATATGTACCCAAGCAGGTGGTGTGGATGAAGAGAAGTAAAACATTGCAGAACTTAACTGGGTAGCCTAATAGTACCATTTAAGGTTTGGGACCCGAAGTCCTCCCCTTTCATAAGGGAAAAATAATAACCTCAGCCGGAGCCTAGCTTTTCTATTGTTCCAAATGAACTGACTGAATATGCCATCAACTTTCTTATAGAAACCATTTGGCAATGGAAGCGGGAGTGCTTGAAAAAGATATATGAATTTGGGTATAATAGACATTTTAATTAGGTTTATGCGACCAATCATTGATATTGGTAGATTAGACCAACGTTCCAGTTTCTCTGTCACTGCGTCCACCAGAGGGTCATAGTTTATAGAAACAATGTCACCGAGTTTTGGGGCAATCTTGATGCCCAGATATCTAAATCCATCTTTCGTGGCCATAAATGGTGTATTTATTTTGGGATTGAGTCTTTCTCCTTCATTTAGAAATAATAACACTGATTTAGATTTGTTGATTCTGTATCCAGAGAACTCACCAAAGTTTTCAAGTAGAGTGATCAAATTTGGAATACTGTTTCTCAGATCCGTTAAGAAAAAAATTATATCATCAGCATATAATGCTATATGATGCTCCATGTCCCAGATTCTAATACCAGATATATTCCTACGTGTCCTTACTGCAATTGCGAGAGGTTCTATTGCTAGAGTGAAAAGCAAAGGAGACAGAGGACAGCCTTGCCTGGTTGAGCGGTGTAGAGTAAAAGGTTTGGAGATTGTATTATTGGTCAATATTTCTGCTATTGGATTTGTATACAGTAATTTAATCCATTTGAGAAAGGTTTCTCCTAAACCATATCTAGGAAGCAGATCAAAAAGGTATTTCCATTCTATTCTGTCGAATGCCTGACTAGCATCAATCGACAACATTGCAGTATCTTTCGCATTCTTTTTCTCAAACAGTACATTTAAAACTCTCCTAATATTATGAAAGCCTTGACGATTTAATACAAAACCATTCTGATCATTACTGACCAATTGAGGAAGATATTGTTCTAATCTTTTAGAGAGAGCTTTACATAATATTTTTGTGTCGGATCCCATTAAACTGATGGGCCTGAAAGATGAGCAACTAGTTGATGGTTTGTCAGGTTTTAATATCACAGTTATCAAAGCTAGTCTTAATGTTGGTGGAAGAGTTCCTGTTTTATATGATTCGTTAAACATATCTAATAAAGGCTGCACAAGTTTCTGTTTAAACTTCTTATAAAACTCTATAGGTATCCCGTCGGGACCAGGTGCTTTCCCGCTGTTCATACTGCTCATAGCGTCATAAAGATCTTCAGCTGTTAATGCACCATCCAGCACCTCTTTTCCATCCTCAGATAGGCTCTGGAATTGTAACTGATCGAGAAAAGCTTGTTGAGTAGTTCCTGTATATTCTAAATGGAATAGTAGTTCATAAAAGTTTCTAAAGGTGGCATTGATTTCAATTGGGTCTGTTGTTACATCGCCTGACATTGTCTCTATACTGTTAATTGCTCTTTCGGCTTGCATTTTCTTAACCCGCCAAGCCAATAATTTGCTTGGCTTTTCACCCTGGTCATAGTACGACTGCTTGGTCCATAAGAGGTTTTTTGCAACTTTGTCAGTCGTCAATTTATTGTATTCAGCTCTCACTGTTAATTGTTGCTGTTTGTCCTCGTCATTATTCTCATAAAGTTCTAATTCCAGCGTTTTAATCTGTCTTTCCAATGTTTGTATTTCCTTGTTGTACTGTTTAGTCTTTGAACTTGTATACTTAATTATTTAGCCCCTTATATACGCTTTAAATGCTTCCCACCTTACGCTGGCGGTTGTTTCACCCGTGTTTAGTAGGAAATAATCATCTATACAAGCTTCTATGAATTTAAGAAACGATGGATCTTGCAGCCAGTATACTTGAAACCTCCATCTGGGAGAATGTGGAGCAAACACGCCTAAACATATTTCCATTGATACGGCTGCATGATCACTGATCACTATGCTGTCGTACCAGCAGTTTGTGATATCAATAAGCAATTCGATAGATATTAAGAAATAATCAATACGTGAGTATGTTTTATAGGTAGAAGAATGACAGGAGAATTCTTTTTTGTTTGGATTTTGTTTCCTCCAAATATCAACTAGTCTTAGATCCTTAATGAGTTCAGTAAGCTTTTTCCTTGTCTGCACATGCGAGGTATCAGTTCCAGTGAGTCGATCTATTGCTGGGTCCAATGTACAATTAAAGTCACCCCCAAAAATATAAAGACCCTCTAAGGTGGACACAGTCAAGAGCAATTTTTCAAAGAAAGATGGCACATCCTCATTAGGACCATAAATATTAATTAGATTAATTTTACGTGACATAATGTTTCCTTGTACAATCACATATCTACCATTTGGATCTTGAATAGTTTGAATGATTTGGAATGGAACTGATTTGTGTATGAGGATGGCAACACCTCGAGCATAATTATTATAGCAAGAATAAATCACTTGGCCTGGCCATCTTTTTTTAAGACAAAATATGTCAGAGGCCATCAAATGACTTTCTTGTAAAAAAACAATTTTAGACCTGAGATATTTCAACCTGTTTATGACTTGTTTCAGTTTAGTCAGTTTCCTAAGCCCCCTCACATTCCAACTGGTGATCTTAATTTCAGAATTGTTCACGGGCATTATTTTTCGCCATCAAACACATCCATTGATATCTTAGTGAGGCTATAAATGTTGCTGGTCCTGCCAAAACCATATACATAAAAAATAACACATACTGGAGGGGAAAAGAAAACAACCAGAACAACTAGAACAGTAATAACTAAAACTAGAAAATATCCAGTCTCACCCCCTAGCATTTCCTAAAATGCTCTCCCCCACCCCCTATTAATAAATCAACGCTGGAGGATGCTGATCCACTACTACCGGGGAGCAGCTAGTCTGCGTATCCTTGGCTCTGGACAGAACAGCCACGAGTCCAAACAACCATAATGCTTCCTATTTTAAACATTAACCCCTTTACTCTGTTCTCAGAAAGAGCCAACTTTGTTCAAAAAAAAAAAAAAAAAAGATTGCGCTTAACAATGCTGTACCACAAATAACATTGGCTTATGTGCTGCACCACAAATAATAATACAATAAAATAAAATGGCTAGATGCTCTTAACTTTTATCATATCTCCTTATCTTAAATGTCAGACCCCAACTAAAAGTTTGAACCATTTCTTGTCCTTTCAGTTTAACATTTAGCAATACAATCGTGAAGAAACAGTCTTTATTAGTCTCTGTATATCACTTATGATACCTTGCTCGACTGTTGTTTTCTTTCTTGGTGCGTTCAATGTCCGTCGTAACTTCAGGGACTGTGTTTCATGACCGTATAGCTCTATCGTTTTTATGTAGATCGTGTGATGCTCTGTTGAAACCTTTCGGCTTCTTGCGGCGTCGAAAAAAGGTGAATTTTCCCGTCGTGAAGTACTCTCAGCTTACAAGGATTGTGCTGAAATCCTCGAAAGGTTCCCATGGCCACAAACTGCCTCACAACTGGAACAAATCCTCGCCGAATACGGACTGTTTCTGCTGACAGATCCTGAGAGAAGGAAAGCTTGACGTTGTCATGCATGATCTCTCTCTTCCTTGTTTCACAAAACACAAATTCCTTTTCCTGAAACTTCAAAAAGCGGACGAGAACTGCTCGACTCTGGTTAGGTTTGGCCGGAGTGAGCGTGCGATGAACTCTCTCCAGAGTGAAAGTCTTGTCAGGACAGCCAAGCCATTGCGGTAGCATGTCGTTCACAAAGTCGAAGAGTGGCTTATTTCCCTCAGCTCGTTCACGTAGACCAAACAGCCGCAGATTCTTTCTTCTGCCTCGGTTTTCCAAATCTTCTGTTTTCGATTCAAGATAGGCAATTCTTTTTTTGGCAGATGCTAGTGTATCTTGAGTGTGCTGCAGCTCTTCTTCTGTTGTTGCTATACGCGTTTCTGCCTCTCCCATACGTGTTGTATTTGCAGACACGTCTCGCTCCACGTCTGAGAGCTTGCTTTCAATCACTGCTATTGAGTTTACCATATCAGACAAACGGTTATCAATGTGGTCCAGTTTAGATCCAAAGTCCGAGCGGAGGGACTTCAGCTCCGCTAGCACATCAGCTATACCCGACATGCTACTAGCTTCATTAGCCACCGTCGTCGGAGAAGTTGTCTTAACAGTGCTTGCCTTGCGTGCCCTGGTAAAAATTTCGCAGGGTTTCGGTTCAGTTGGTTCTGACATAACCAGAGCCGCTCTGTTTGCTCAAAAATATTCGGTGCGTTTGTGGGGTTGTTTATGAAGTTTGTGTTCGGTTGTGTGGAGCTCTTAGGCTACGCCGCCATCTTGATTCCGGTCTCGCGAGACTCGGCCAGGGTGAAGTTACTGAGGGGGCGGTTAAAAATTACGAGGGGGGAAATCTTTATTATGCAACATAGGTTCACACAGTGAGTTATAAAGAGTGCGCAGCCTTGCGTAATGACAGCTCGTCGCCGGTGAAACACAATAAACTGCATGTCTATTCATGTTTGTCTCATGACAGATGGAGCTGACAGACAGACAGACAGGAGGAGCAAGCGGCAAATTGGTATGAAAGCTGGTTCAGGGCATATTCGTCAATTTATGAATAAATATGGAGTGGAAACGCTCATGCTTGAGCTCCAAGTTCCTACATTAATTGAGAGGCTTTCCAAATATGCCGAAAATAATGTGTATATTTCTGGCTTTCTGCTACATACCGGGGGTCTGCCCATTGGTCCGACATCCCATTGTTCCGACCATATTAAACCCATTGTTCCGAAGTCCCGTTGTTCCGAAATCATCATGATGCCCTGTGGTTAAGGTCTGGTTAGGTTTAGGCACAAAAACCACTTGGTTAGGGTCAGGAAAAGATCATGGTGTGGGTTAAAATGAAAAAGAAAGTGGCAAACACATAAGCCATGAGCCTGCTTCGCCTCAAGCCTTTCCCAGCTGACCCAGAGCCGGTCGCGGCACACCATCAAGGCAGAAATACGCCCGCCGGGAGCCGTTCAGCACCGTGGAGAGCTCCCCACACAGCACGGACCCCAGAGTTAATAACAGGAGGTTATGGTTTCATTCTCTCCTCTCTATGACACTTGCATCTCGACCAGTAGCCTACTTTTGTTGCATTACTGATCCTCTATGGTACACAAATACAGTATAGCCTAGTATTATCACATATCGAAACAATGGGACGTTTGACTAATGAGGTCAGAACAATGCTACGGCACCACATCCCGATCCCGCAGTGTTTTTTTTAGCCGCCCGTTCCCGCCCACAGCAAAGTTCAAACCCCCCGCTCCCGCGATATTTGCGTTGGGTCCCGCAGGGCCCGGCGGGACCTAATCCCAAGTGAGTATCACTGTAGAATGACAACGAAGACGTCAGCCGACCAACACTTGCTACCTGGTCCCTGGTTGCGGCGATTTGCGATGCTGGCCAGCTAGGAATTCATTAGTAGGGTAGGGTCGGACTGAGCTAGGGGGTGCGAGTGCGCATGCACCGAGGCCTCTACTGTAGCCTGGAGTTTGTTTAACAGTGACAGGGAGTCGATAATGGCGGACAATTTAGTCTCTAAGAAATCAAAGAATGCGCCAATATGGCAACACTTTGGCTTTGAGCCAGACTAAGTGATTGAGTAAGCTAAACCTGCAAATTTATTTGTAAGGAATAAAAGAAACAATGTGTTACTGTCACTCTGTTGTCCTATGGTCTTTTTTTTTTTTTAATGAGTCAATTGCACCCCACGTGGCGAAAATCCGGTATTACCGACTTGATGCAGTTTTTCACAAAAACACTTTGGTCACGGAGCTCCCTCCGTATCTTGAACGCCGGACTGAGGTTTATTTTTCCTCTTCTTTTATCACTCTTCTTTGCCTCCTCAGACAGAGGAGCTTGTTTTCTTTTGCTAGGCCATTTTTCACTTGTCTCCAAACTTTGTCTGTCTGCCATTGTGCTTGTGACTCAACTACCTCATGCCCAGCTCCTCATAAGGACCAGCTCCAGTCCCTGATTGGCTGACCGACCAGTTTCGCAATACATGATGCCTTTCCTACCGTAAAGCAGATTTTTTTGCGAAAATTCGTCCCCCGGTGGCAGAAGCTTATGACAAAGATTGCAAAGCTACTAAGTAACGTATGTAAACGCTGATAGTCTGGTTTTACTGTGGCCACTACCCTGTGCAATCCACATTATTTTCCTAATGGTATATTTAGGAAAAAATGCTGTCTGTTGCGTCTTTAACATTACATGGCTTGGCTTTCTCTCACATGCATTCTTCCTACTTTTCTCCGTGCTGTCTCAAGTGTTGAAATAGCTTGGTCATGTTGCCGCGGGACATGGCGACTTTAACTTTTAAACTTTACACAGCACATCTTTCTGCTCAACGACGCCGTACCTGAATCCAAAGTATCGCCATGTAATAGACGTTGCTTTTTTCCACCACCAATTCAGCCTGTGCTTGGTCGTGCTCTTCTCATGTCTATGTTGGTCACTGCTGAATGCCTGGTGGTCACCTGACCTTACGTGCTGCACACACCAGAATAGCTTGTGGATGTAATGTCAACACACTCCACACACTACAGCAGAGGCAGTCACGTTCACAGGCACACATGTTAACATTTATTTACATTAAATTGCAAATCGCAGCCTTTTATGCAGTTATGTAATCGCACAGCCTGACAGCACTACTGTAAAGTTTTGTCATAATTAGTATAGAAATTGAGTTATGGCCAAAAACATGTTTTGTGAGGTCACGCTGACCTTGACCATTGACCTTTAACCACAAAATTCTAATCAGTTTATTTTTCAGTCCAAGTGGACGTTGGTGTCAAATTTTTAAAATTCCCTTAAGATGTTCTTGAGATACCGCATTCATGAAAATGAGACATAGCAAGGTCACAATGACCTTGACCTTTGACTCTTGACTACCAAAATTCAATCAATTCAACCCTGTGTCCAAGTGAACATTTGTGCCAAATTTGAAGAAATTCCCTAAGGTGTTGTTAAAATACTGCCTTCACAAGAATGAGATGGATGCAAGGTCATGGCCACCTTGACCTTTGATCCTTGACCACCAAAATCTAATCATTTCATAACTGAGTCCAAATGAACATTCATGTAAAATTTAAAAAACATCTGTCAAGGCGTTCTTGAGATATCATGTTCACAAAATGTACAGATGGACGGACAACCTGAAAACAAAATGCCTCTGGCCACGGTTGTTGTTGGTGTGGAGGCATAACTAGAAAAGTGCAGCAGTGGTGATTCAGCAGAATGATCACACCGACAATTTCCAGCACTTTCAGTCTCATATTGTGATGCAGTTCATTTCACATCCACTACGTATCCACACCTTGCAGGCTCACATAAGGACCACCAATCACATCAGTTAAAAGAATGTCACACCTGGCAACAGGGTCAACCCCATCTTCTAAAAGTTTCTGTTCCTATGTTTCCTACATCACTCCTAAGCTAGGACCCCTTTCTAGAAATGTTCAGGCCAAGTTAGGAACTCTATGAGAGTATTCTCAGAAATATGAAGACGGACCCTGGTTTCTGGAATCTGGCTATGGGATAAGAAAAACCCAATTTACCCAGGTAGATGCATTTATACACATATTTACAATAACCAGGTTACTACAGTGAATGTAAATGTGTTCTCTGGGTAACCTGGTCACTAGAGTGCATGTCCTTGATGAACATAAAAATAGTAGAAGCCACTGAGCGACACTTACTTGAGCATACCATTGTTCATGCCAGACACCATCTTGGCAAAGGCCTGTTCCAGTGGCTTTTCTGAGCCCCTCTGATTCACCTAGAAAAACAAGAAACCCCAAATTGGCCTGATAATTACTTGCTTATATTTCCTTTAAAAACATATCATTAAAAGAACATGACAAAGGGTCCTCACCAGGTTCAGAATTGTTTGCTTCCCATAGATAAGCAGCTGAGAGTCAAAATGTCTCTGGAAACCATCCATCTGTACAAAGTTTCCATGAGGTTAACATCAGATTTCCACTGCTATCACAATTTAAAAAGCACACAGAAACATTAAATGCCTGTTCTTACGTGATTGGTGGTTTTGCTGATTATAGGTTTGGGTTTGTATTTGAGGTTGGGCCTCTGACTCCAGTAAAAGGGCATGGAGCCTCGTGTCTGGGGATGGAAAAAAATGTCTTGAAAAGTAATTTCTGAAATCTTGCACTTCTCAAACCTAAATGTTTTAACATCTGAACTAAAAGCTGCAGAGAAGATGAAGAGAAAGCCAAGTAAAAATGAGCCACAAGTGAAACAGTCTAACAGTATAACTGGCGCTTATACTTGCCTGTACAAATGAAGCCTTTGCTCCCTCATACAAAACTATCTGCTCAGTCTCCACAAAGTTAGCTGCATGGCCTTCAGAGTCGATGCCTGTGAGGACAGCAGAAGAGAAACATCCATGTGCAATCAGTACTGCTAGCAAATTTCCCTTTGGGGACAATAAAGTTGAAAGTTGAAAGTATTAGAAGTCATGTCATTAGTGAGGCAGACATCACCTTCTGTTGGACCTTTTAGGGCTGCACATTATGTATACTTAACCAAGATGACGACACGGATTGCCGCCTCGGGACTTCACTCTCTTGTACTTCTCCTGGTTTTGTCTGTTTTTTTTAGCCTCCTGCTCCCCCTTTCTGGTCACCTTCACCAGAGAGGAACGCCTGTTTGGTCACTCCTGCACTGCACTCTATTTTTTGCATTGTGGTCTTTCGAGGATTTATTTGCACTATGTTGTATATTTCTGACAGGAGTATATTGTTTTTCCTCCTTTTTTTCTTGTCCTGTAACGCATCATTGCATCATGTGATAAACTACAAAAAAAAAAAAAAAAGACTATCCTGACCCAAAAAGATGCAGAAAAATTGGTCCACACTTTTGTTACCTCAAGGCTGGATAACAGTAACTCTCTATTATCAGGTAGCTCTAGTAAGTCCTTAAAAACTCTCCAGCTAATTCAGAATGCAGCAGCGCGTGTACTAACAGGAACTAAGAAACGAGATCATATTTCTCCTGTTTTAGCTTCTTTGCACTGGTTCACTGTAAAATTCAGAATTGAATTTAAATTCCTACTGTTAACTTATAAAGCTCTAAATGGTCAAGCTCTGTCATATTTTAGAGAGCTCATAGTGCCATATTATCCCACCAGAACACTGCACTCGGAGAATGCAGGGTTACTCGTGGTCCCTAAAGTCTCCAAAAGTAGATCAGGAGCCAGAGCCTTCACTCGTATTGCAGCGGTGCCTGGATAGTGTGACATGTGTGGTTGTGCTGCTGCTGTGGTCCTGCCAGATGCCTCCTGCTGCTGCTGTTATCATTAGTAATACTGCTACTGTTATTATACACATATGATTATTGTCACATATGTACACTATCAGATATTAATATATACTTTCAACATATTGTACCATAGTAGCCAGAACTATAATTATAATATTATTACTTTAATTAATGTTGTTGTAAGCTACTGTCATTACCGTTTGTCCTGCATCTCTCTCTGTCTCTGTCATACGGATTACTGTTAATTTATTATGCTGATCTGTTCTGTACGACATCTATTAAACCATTTTTTTTTCCCCCCGTTAAAGGGTTTTTTGGGGGGAGTTTTTCCTTATCCGCTGTGAGGGTCCTAAGGACAGAGGGATGTCGTATGCTGTAAAGCCCTGTGAGGCAAATTGTGATTTGTGATATTGAGCTTTATAAATAAAACTGATTGACTGATTGATTGATTGATTGATGTGACCACGTCATGTGTGTATTTAAGATGGTGGCACCCTTTGTCTTATAAGTCTGATGAAGAGCCTGACGCTCAAAACATTACTTCTGTTCGAATAAATTCTACTGAGCATTGGAGCCCTGCAGTGTGCAAACTGTTTTAATCTTCTTTTGTCAGTCCTGCACTGGAAATTTGTTGCCGGTTTTCAATGACCCAGCGAGTTTTGCAAAGATTTTGTTTGGAGGCGCAGCGGCTCTCCTTGGGATTCGCTGGAGACAGAAGCCGCATTTCCATTACAGTTTTGAGCAAAATAAATGCAATATTTCTAAAGTTTCGACAAAGTACAATTGCGACTTGCAGGTGTTTCCTGGTTAGGCTACGGCAGCGGGGATTACGCTCCACTCCCGTTCATACAACTGCCGAATGTCTGCTCTCTCCAGAAAATAATGACCAGAGGTGCATCTTAGATCAGAGGGGGTGCACATGCCCGGCACGTTATTCAGCACTAAATTATGCATTTTCCAGTCATTTCAAGTTGGATGATACCAGCCAAGCAAGAATATTTAAAGTGTCTTTCAAGTGCTTTATTGCAGCATTACTGTAGCAGAACACAGGCCTGGTTTTACAAGGGTGCATAAGCATGCATTTCACCCTTATGTTATGTGTCTGCATGCTTAGTTTAAAAGAGTGGGAAAAAAAAAAAAATTGATAGTGAAGTTCATATTCTATTTGCCAGTTTAGTTTTGATTCAATAGTAATTAAATAAAATTCCTGCCTTTCTTCAGTAACATCACTGTCAACGCTGTCTGTCATGACAAATGCGTGTTCATTTGCGTCCAGTGCAGTTACCGGCCCGGCAGCTGCTGCACCAGCCGGATGCAGCTTTCTGCTGTACCGTTGACTGTTAACAGTTTATAAATGTTTAAAAAAAGACACAGAAAAACAAATAACAAAAATAGGGTATGTAAATGAGTGATGTGCAATCACACGCATTTGTCATGACAGACAGCGTTGACAGTGACGTTACTGAAGAAAGGCAGGAATTTTATTTAATTACTATTGAATCAAAACTAAACTGGCAAATAGAATACGCACTTCACTATCAATGTGTTCTGTATTGTTATGTCAACATTAATTTTTTTTTCTCCACTCTTTTCAACTGAGCATGCAGACACATAAAATAAGGGTGCAATGCATGCTTATGCAAACTCTTAAAACCAGGCCTGGCTCTCTGGCAAAAAAAATGGACGAGTTGCTGATCCTCACTCATAAAAACTCAGACTTAAGCAGTTCTGAAGCCCTGTGTTTTACTGAAACCTGGCTCAGTGAACACATCCTGGACAACGCCGGGATTCCAACTTTTCCAAGCAGACAGCAGCTCTTGGGGAAAATGAAGGGAGGCAGAACGTGCTTCTACATAAACAAAGGTTGGTGTACAGATGTCACAGTGTTGAAGAGGTCGTACAGCCCTCACTTAGAGTTTCTTAGTAAACTGTTTTATTCACTGCGGGAGTTTTGCTCGTTTGTTCTGGTTGGTGTTTACATTCCACCTCAGACATGTGTAACGGAGGCGTAACAACACCAGGCTGACCAGGTGACAAAAGTGGAGAAAAAACATCCAGACTCCCTGCTCATCATCTTAGGGGATTTTAACAAAGCAAACCTTTCACACAAACTTTCCAGATATAAACAGCACACCCAAACTCAGGTGGCTGCGCCAGGCCACAGAGGAGGCCTATAGGAGCAAGGTTTGGGCCCTGTACAAACAGGCCAGAAACAAGCTGACAAAAGAGATCAGGGTAGCTAAGAGGGGCTACATTGAGAAGCTAAAAAACAGCTTCTCAGCCAAAGACCCTGCGTCAGTTTGGAGAAACCTGTAGGACATTACCAACTACAGGAGACCATCCCCCCACCCTGTGGAAAACCTCCAACAAGCAGACCACCTGAACAGCTTCTACTGCAAGTTTTAAAAGGCCCTTTTCACAAGTTTCAACCACACAAAGGGATTACCCCCTCGACTCCCCAGGGATTTACACAAGGATCCTGTTTGTGGACTTCAGCTTGGCTTTCAACAATCATCCCTGAAATACTCCACAAGAAGCTCATCCAGCTCACAGTGCCTTACCTCCACCTGTCAGTGGATTACCAGCTTCTTGACTGACAGGAGGCAGCATGTAAGGCTGGGGAGCATCACATTCAGCTCCCAGTCCATCAGCACTGGTGCCCCCAGGGGTGTGTCTTCTCCCCACTGCTCTTCTCCCTGTATACCAACGACTGCACCTCAGGGGACCCTTCTGTGAAACTCCTGAAATTTGCAGACAACACCATGGTCACCCGTCTAATATGGCACTGTGATGAGTCTGCATACAGACAAGAGGCGGAGCAGCTGGTCCTCTAGTGTGGTCAGAACCACCTGGAGCTGAACCCCCTCAAGACTGTGGAGATGACAGTGGCCTTCAGGAGAAGCCCCCTGACACTGCCCCGCCTCAGGTTTCTGGGTACCACAATCTCTCGGGACCTGAAGTGGACCTCCCACATAGACACTGTCCGGAAAAAGGCCCAGCAGAGGCTGTACTTCCAGCAACAGCTCAGGAAGCTCTACCTGCCTCAGGAACTGCTGATCATGTTCTACACAGTCATAATCCAATCTGTTCTCTGCACATCCATCACTGTCTGGTTTGGATCTGCCACCAAACTAGACAGGAACAGACTGAAACGGACAATCAGGTGTGCAGAGAGGATTATTGGGACTGATATTCCCTCCATCGAGGACCTGTACAGGTCAAGGGTCAGGAAACGGGCAGAAAACATCAGTGTAAACTCCTCATACCTTGGACACAATCTGTTTAAACTCCTCCCCTGCGGTAGATGCTACAGAGGACTGTTCGCCAAAACCACCCGTCACAAATACAGTTTCTTCCCCCAGGCTGTCGCTCTGATGAACCCCTAAACTGTCACAGAGCGGCAGGTCAAACAACACTGCATCCTTGTATATTTTATATATTTTTTTATGTATTTTTGGGGACCCACTCAATCCTACCTGTGGGTCACAGGGACTACACTAAAAGCCTATCAACATCCCTGCATTTCCTTTTTCCTTTTTCAGTGTGCGGAGGCTATTCATTGTCTGGGGTATCTGTTAGCAGTGGTAATCTAACGCAGAAAAACAATAAAACTGTGTAATTCAGTATTTATTTATAGCGAGTCATATCTTCATTGCAATATGCAACAACATTACGGTATATCGCTTTTTTTCCTGATATAGTGCAGCCCTACCCTTCTGTGCCTTCATACCATTTGTGAAAATGTGTTGGCTATCAGCTACTTTGCTCTCCACTAGTTAATGTGCAACTCCACATTGCTTGTTGCAGTCCAACAAAGAAAGTGCTACAAGTGTCATGCTTCAGGGTTTTTTTTTAGTATTTTTTTTACCTCTGACGTAGTATCTGACGCCAGCCCGGAAGCAGCTTCTACGGGAAATGAGGATCCACTCAAAGATCTTTCCATTTATACGACATGGCTTCATGACGATGACTGAAACAGGAGGGTCAAGGAAAGCTTTGTTCAGCAGTTTATCTGATCTCATCTAAAGTGTGTTGTAGATCAGATAAAATGTCCCATGTTTGATTAAAAAATATTGAACATTCAGTGAAAAGGATACATCCATGGACAACAGGAAGTGCAAACTTATGAAGCTATGGAGAAATAATGACAGTCATTCTCATGAAATAAAATAAGTGGCAAAACAAAACAAATATGCCACAGATCAACAGTCGTATGTGTAACCTCTGGCTGCGCAGACAGTTCTCTCAACAGGTTCCCATTCCACACAAACCTCTGATCTGCCTGTAAACCACAAGCAACATGATGTCAGCACATTATTCATCAGGCACAGAAGAAAATGCATGCCTCTTTATAGTAATGATCATATTCATTGTCATCATTAGCTAGATTAAGTAACCAGGATTAAAACATACCAGTTACTGTATATCTAAACAACCCACTTTTCTACTGTTTCACAACCAGGATGGAATCTGCATTGCTCCTCCTGAATCGAAGGTTCGACAATCGGTCAAAGCTTCCTTTTCAGCACCCTGGAATAAACTTCCCTGGGAGGCTGAGCAGTGTGATACCGCAGTGGAGCACATCCTTTGGTTCCCTTTTTTAAAAAATGGGAACCACCACCCTCCTGGTCTGCCACTCCACAGACACTGAAAAGGCGTGTCAGCTAAGCCACAATAGGACTGTTGTATTAGACTGTATTGGTTTTAGCTGGGTGGAACTAATAAACTGATAACTGAGTGTATATGGGGCAAATGTCCCTGCTTTATAGACATTTCTAATATATACTGTCCCAGTTTAAGTGAGAACATTTCAGTCAAAATGAAAGTTTAATCTCTTATTTAGGTGTCAGTAATTTCTTTATGCCAGTTTCTAATATTTTCATAGTTAAAGCTGTCAAAATATGCTAAAAATCTGGCATGGGCTTAATGGATACCCAACGAACCAAGACCATGGGTGCTCCAAATAAGCCAACTTCATGATCTGTGGATAAATACCAATATATATATATATTCTTTAAAAATGTAACAATACAAACTTGTTCTGTTCAAATTTGTCATGTCTTAGCTCTCAATATCTATTATTATTTAGTCTCTACTCCTCACCTATGGCCTGTATGTGGTTTTTGAAATAGGCATGAGCAGCCTCTGTGCTGTTGTCAAAGCAGAAAAAGCTAAACTTACATTGTGTCTTCTTTCGAATGTAGTCAAAAACTATTTACAAACAAAATCATATCTACAGCGGGAATTACTCTTCAATACTTCATCTTTCAGGATGTTTTTGTATCTGTATCCTACAGTGTACTGTTGGCATTTTGAATTGGCCTTAATTTCTGATATGCTCTACAGTGGAGGAGCTGGGGACTGAATCGCCAATCTTCTGATTACTGGACGACTCGCTCTATCTCTGAGCTAATTTTACTTAGCCATTTTCATGCTCAGTAAATTTGTAGTTTATGTGCTGTTAAATGTCTCCTTGTTTGTGTTTACATACATGTATGTGTGTTTTTGACAATGAATTAGTAAATTTATAACATTAACAACTGGATTATTGTAAATAATTAGATCAAGGTCACAGTAGCATTAACATTATTAATATGGTGTTCAGTAATCTGATGTCTCCTATGCTTGAGCTTATATGATTTCTTTGATAGTTAACTTGATATTTGCAGCCAGATATCACCTATCACTTCACAAGACTCAGTACACCTTAATCAAGGTCAGTGCTGTTATTGGTGATGGAAATATCCGTGTGTGAGTATACAGTAAATTGATCATTTATGACTGATGGTGTTGATCTGCACAACTGTGAACACCTGACTTTTAGCAGCTTGTAACTTAAGGGAAAGTTAATGTTACCAGTGTGAACATTGCATGTGCACACAGAGATGTTTGCCACTTTGATTACTTGGCTAAAAAGATGAGCCAAATTAGCTGAACTGTTATCATTTCCCTTAACTGCATCATCAAACTCTGATGGTGAATAAGTTTGTCACAAAATAAATAACTCGTTTGACTTACATCTGAGGGCATAATGTAAATGATGTTATCTATCAAATTAGCTATTGGCCAGCTTGCTCCTCTGCGTGGTTGTTCAGAGTAAAGGTGTATTTACATTGATAATTCATGGTGGTGTGTGTCAAACACTTAGTCTCTTTTTGCCTTCAGTGTGTCTTGCCTCCAGCTTCTTCCTCATGGTGTACCAGTTCCACCTCAAAGGCCTCTACAGCTCTCTCAAAGGGTGCCACTGACAGAGGCTAATGACTCAATGCCACCAACCCCCAAGTGTGAAATCAATGCTGACCCTGCCTTCTATCACCTGCCTAAAACACAACCACATCTACAAGACATTCATTAAAATACCAATAAAGCTATCATAACAGGATCAATTGTTACTTGGTTTAGATCTGCATATGAGATTTGCTCACAATACGAAAAATAATGGAACATTACTGTATCCCTGACTTATGACACCCCTGACTACCTAGAGTTTTTGAGTTGCCCTGTAGAGCAAAAACTGATATGTTGTGCTCTACCAGAATGTGCACAAGGACATTAATACATGACACAAACACAGTAGTGATGCAGAAATGACTGAGCACAACTGTTTCAGGATCTATTTTGGCATTTCTGACCTACAACACTGGAGTGTGGAAGTTTGGACTTTTGTAAGGCAAGTTATTGGATGTCTCACCCTCTCCAGCAGACTCATCTCTTGGAAGTCTGGGCTGGTGTTGGCCAGCCGCTGCAGACTGTGTGTCAGGTCATAGTCAGTGCAGAAGTAGAAGCCATCTGTGGTCAGCACATTGTTAATCATGGACAGGAAAGTCTTGTTCTCTTGAGACTAAAGGAGGAAAGAAAACATGCTTTAGTTTTCAAGGAAAACTCATGACCATGCAATTTACAGGGCACAGGGAACTGGATACTCATGTTTTACTGGTACTGTATGTGTGCACCAATCCAACTTTTCCCCTCCCTATCAAGTACCAATCTGATACCAGCTCTCTTTTTTTAACCACATTCAAATCTGTTTACCTCACTGCATGGTCCATCTTTGCAAGGTAACATGATACCCAGTACTTACTGGTAAAAGTCAAAAGAGTTGGACTCACACAGTAGCTGCTGTTGAAGCCTTACCACTACCAAGGCTAAAACTGTAGTGTCCTGAGGGTGCTGTTCCAAAAAGTCATGAGGCTGTAAAATCATGAATGTTAGATGTTGTGATGTGAGGTGTCTAATGACCAACAAGCATAAAAGCGGTTGCACAACAGCTCTGAAGCCAAATTCCAATGTAAAAATGCAAAACTTTGTGTATGTAAATTTCACAAATTTCACATTCACTTTTTCTTTTTTTTTGTGCATTTTCTCAGCGTCAAAGTCACTATACTCCAGTTGTGAGGCAATGAAAAGACGTTGAGAATGAGAATCAAATTTTCTTTTTAATTTACACTCACATTAAATCTTTTTCATTCATTCAATTTCCATAACTACATATCCTGTTAGGGGTCGCAGTGGGACTAAAGCCTATCCCAGCTGACAGTGAGTGAGAGGTAAGGTACACTCTGGACAGGTTGCCAGACTATCAGAGGGCTAACACATACAGTACGTTAATATTGATTTATTGTGTTAGTCTCACTACAACCCTTTGGACTTTTAAAATACTAGTAGTACTACTGAAATCATACTAAATCGAATTTCTCAAAGTCAGACTAACACTGATGATGCGACTGAGAGTCGAATTCCTCCTGCATGTGTACAGTTGTAGGGAATCTACTGGTATTATATAAAGCGGGGAAAAAATTTGTTGGAAATCTATAACAATACAATGTTTTACACGGTGGCACCATTTGTTGGGACTAAGCCTCACCAAGGGCCTAACCTTGTAATAGATCTAAAATTGAAGTATAAACATGACTATCAGAAATTATTAATAATCATTAATAATGTTGAATAATATGACTTAATTGACATTAAATCACCTCATGGGGCACCATTCCCAAAAAGGGAAAAATGATAGCCAATTAGTGATATCAGCCTCAAAAAGTTCACCAAACTATCAATTTGGAATTTTGATTAAAAACTGCATTAATAACTACAACCACATTAATAGTAAGGCTTGAAGAATTTCTGAGTTCTTGACATAGCAGAGGTTGACTATTCATTCACTCTTGTGCAACATTAAACAGACAGCAGGTATGATTCCAAAAATATATTTATTCACAAAGGAAGCAAAGCAAAACACATAAATTCTAACTAACTATATACAAGCTTGATGTGTGTGTGTGTGTGTGTGTGTGTGTGTGTGTGTGTGTGTGTGTGTGTGTGTGTGTGTGTGTGTGTGTGTGTGTGTGTGTGCGCGCGCGCGCATGCGAGACAGAGACAGAGACATAGAGAGAGAGAGAGAAAGAGAGAGAAATGGCTGACAACTGAGAACTACAAGATGGCTGGATCAAAGCTGGCTTCAGATTGGGGGAGGGTTTGTCTGACTGTGTGGTCAGGACAAAGACAGGAAAAGAAGCGGGAACTCTGAGCTTCCTCTCTGGGTGTAGCTAGGTCGAAAGCCAATTTGTAAGTGAGTCTATTTGATTGTGATAGGTGTTGCAAAGGATCTGGATTAGTGCAGAGGATGTTAAGTTCTATCTGTGAGTCTGTGAAAAGCATCAGCAAACTTAACACGACCTAATGACCAATGACCAACCAATGACCTAACTGTAAACAATCAAAACAATGACTCAATAAACAGCATTAATGGAATCTCATAAAATACAATGGGCTATCAATTTGGAACTCTGAATAAATTACTAAAATTACCATATTAAAAGTAAAGATTTAAGGATTTGGAAGTTCTTGTCACAGTAGTTTACAATTCATCCACTCTTGTGCAATATTAAATAAACAGGCATGATTCCAAAAACCTTTATTTACAAATAAAGCAAAGCAAAACAAAACAAATAAATTCTAACTAGTCTCTATATACATGGGTTTGCATAAAAACAACATGGCTGACAACAGAAAACTACAAATGGCTTGGCCTGATCAAAGATGACGAAATCAAAAACGACCTCGGAGGTCAGGCAGAGGTCTACCTGACCATGTGGTCAGTCAGACAATGGAAAAAAAAAAAGTAGCGGGAACTTTGAGTTTCCTCTTAAAGAATAGTCATGTTGAAAGCCAATTCCTTGAGAGTATATGTGTATGTGATATATGTTGTAAAAGGGTCTGGGTTAAGAGGATGTCCAGTTGCATTCAAGAGTCAATCCGGCTAAAGCATTAGCAACCTGACACCAACTAACCAATAACGGTTACCTGCCACAAAGAGAGAAATGTGAATGGCTTGTGTCTCTTCTGACACATCACATACCTGTGTGCCGCCACGGCTCAGTTGTCCAGGTACTACTGGGCAGTCATGACACCAACGAATGAGGAAATTACTGGACCTGGAGTCGGACTTCTCTGTCACTGGTAAGAGGCTATCTTGCGCCGCAGAGCACTATAAGCCTCCACCGTATTCCTGTCTGTGACCCCCGTTAACCCACAACCGGCAGGATTCAACTTTCCTTTCTGCTGCTGGTTGAAACGTGATAATAGGGGCGCCCCAGTGCCCACTGCACTAACTTGACATGGAAATGAGTGGTAGTCTAGAGAACTGGCAAATTTTTTTTTATTTTTTTTTTGGAGGGCGATCGTGCGCCCTTACATATATTGCACGCATAGCAAAAACCATCCCTGGTTGTTATGTTATCAATCCTTGAATGGAGGGAAGAGTTGCTTTGTACTGCTTATCACCCAGCAGTTGTCTGATGTGGATGAAATGGAAAGAACTGTGGATCCAGATGCAGTCCTTGCTCTAGTCTTGTTCCAAAGGTGCAGAGGAGTCAGTGTGCTCTGCTTCCTTACAGAATTAGCAGTTCGGTGCTAACTTGACTTGGTTCTTCTTGCTGCTGGAAGTTTGTTTGCAGACTTTGTCTGCCCAGTGCACTAACTTCTCTGGTCTTCTGGTTCTGTGTCTGCTGGGAGCAGCCCACATTGACAGCAAAGCTGCAGCTCCTGCTGTGAGCATGCAGAGGTGAGAAAACTAGCAAAGGGCATAGCAGGTCCCTCTGCATGGAGTCCTACTTCTGTCAAGGTCAAGGAGCAAGACTCAGATGGAAAGCAAAAGCTTCTCCCCCTTCCAGGGGGGTCATATGACACAGTGGTGCCCGATCAAGTTTAAAAACCAGGTCCATGGGCAGGACTCTCACTGAGGTGAGGCATCCCGTAGAGATGAGTGTGCCAAATGTGTGTCCTTTGTTTGATGAACAAAGAACATGCGGTCTCAGCCACAATATTCTAAGAGAACTGAACTTTAAGGTCCTACTTATACGACAAAGACTTCAACTGACATTGAAAGTTGTGTTTTGGCTGATCATGTACACGACAGCCGCGTTTTGGGTGCCTGAAAATGCAATGTTTTGAAAAGGGTTCCAGAGTGCAACTTTTTGGAAACAGCACCATCTCCGTTGTCACGTAAACTTGTAATATGCAGTTCCTCTGAAAACGGAGACTTTTCGCAATGCGAAATTACGGTTCCAGTCACTAGACATGCACGAGAAAGTCAACCATCACAACAACAATGGCAGACTCCCAAGCTCTGTTTGTGCTGCTCACCCTATTGAATTTATCAACGCTTCTCCAGTGCAGTGTAGCTTTACTGAACCAGATAAGGGTTGAATATCAATCAATCAATCAATCAATCAATCAATTTTATTCATAAAGCCCAATATCACAAATTACAATTTGCCTCTGTCCTTTGGACTCTCGCAGCGGATAAGGAAAAACTTCCCCCCCAAAAAAACCCTTTCATGGGGGAAAAAATGGTAGAAACGATATAGTATAGTATAGTACATTGCAGGGCAGGAATTTCAGGAGGGTGCGCACACACACACACACACACACACACACACACACTATGGAGTACCATGCAGTGGTGTGAAAAAGTGTTTTCCCCCCCTTCCTGATTTCTTACTTTTTTGCATGTTTGTCACACCTAAATGTTTCAGATCATCAAACAAATTTAAACATTAGTCAAAGATAACACAAGTAAACAAAATGCAGTTTTTAAATGAAGGGTTTTTATTAATGAGGAAGAAAAAAATCCAAAGCTACATGGCCCTGTGTGAAAAAGTGTTTGCCCCCCAGCTCCTGTTAAAACATAACTGTGGTTGATCACACCTGAGTTAAATTTCTGTAGCCACACCCAGGCCTGATTACTGCCACACCTGTTCCCAATCTAGAAATCACTTAAATAGAACCTACCTGACAAAGTGAAGTAGACCAAAAGATCCTCAAAAGCTACAGACATCAAGCTGAGATCCAAAGAAATTCAGGAACAAATGAGAAAAAAAGTAATTGAAATCTATCAGTCTGGAAAAGGTTATAAATTCATTTCTAAAGCTTTGGGACTCCAGCAAACCACAGTGAGAGCCATTATCCACAAATGGCGAAAACACGGAACAGTGGTGAACCTTCCCAGGAGTGGCTGGTTGCCCAAAATTACCCCAAGAGCGCAGCGACGACTCATCCAAGAGGTGACAAAAGACCCCACAACAACATCCAAAGAACTGCAGGCATCACTTGCCTCAGTTAAGGTCAGTGTTCATGACTCCACCATAAGTCAAAGACTGGGCAAAAATGGCCTGCATGGCAGAGTTCCAAGACGAAAACCACTGCTAAGCAAAAAGAACATTAAGGCTTGTCTCATTTTTGCCAGAAAACATCTTGATGATCCCCAAGACTTTTGGGAAAATATTCTGTGGACTGACCAGACAAAAGTTGAACTTTTTAGAAGGTGTGTGTCCCATTACATCTGGCGTAAAAGTAACACCGCATTTCAGAAAAAGAACATCATACCAACAGTAAAATATGGTGGTGGCAGTGTGATGGTCTGGGGCTGTTTTGCTGCTTCAGGACCTGGAAGACTTGCTGTGATAAATGGAAGCATGAATTCTGCTGTCTACCAAAAAATCCTGAAGGAGAATGTCCGGCCATCTGTTCGTGACCTCAAGCTGAAGCGAACTTGGGTTCTGCAGCAGGACAATGATCCAAAACACACCAGCAAGTCCACCTCTGAATGGCTGAAGAAAAAAAAAATGAAGACTTTGGAGTGGCCTAGTCAAAGTCCTGACCTGAATCCTATTGAGATGCTGTGGCATGACCTTAAAAAGGCGGTTCATGCTCGAAAACCCTCCAATGTGGCTGAATTACAACAATTCTGCAAAGATGAGTGGGCCAAAATTCCTCCACAGCGTTGTAAAAGACTCATTGCAAGTTATCGCAAACGCTTGATTGCAGTAGTTGCTGCTAAGGGTGGCCCAACCAGTTATTAGGTTTTGGGGGCAAACACTTTTTCACACAGGGCCATGTAGCTTTGGATTTTTTTCTTCCTAAAACCCTTCATTTAAAAACTGCATTTTGTGTTTACTTGTGTTGTCTTTGTCTTATATTTAAATTTGTTTGATGCTAACTGTGCTAAGTAGACGTGCGTGCGTAGACACGTCATGTGATCACAGGGGTCAAAAGTGTCAGCTCTTGAAGCAACAACTATGCTAACTAGGTAGTAGTGTATATATATATTTTACACAGTATCCATCTATCCATCTATCTATCTATCTATCTAGCTTTTTATTTTCTTTCCTTGTTCAGGCACTATTTTTAACACTTCTACATCAGATCATATGTTCTAATAATAGGATACTCACAGCTTTATATCCAGGGTAAAAAAAATTGTGTCTCATGAAATTGTTATACTTGGCAGAAAATGCGGCCTACTTATTTCCACAGCAGTTAGGGTTCTGTGTGTTGTTGCCTGTTCCTGCCACAAGGTGGAGTCTGGGGCTTGTGAGTCAGTGCCATAATACCAGACTGTATAGAGATTTCATTTTTATTTTGAATAAAACTGATTTGACATGTCAGAGGTTCAGCCCTGTCTTGAGATACGAGAGACCAGAAACCAGTCCCCTCTGCAGCTGTGGTTGAGCAAAAGCGAGAGATGGGACCAGGGCAAACTTTTGTCAGGTAATTATTGTATTCAATGTAGTGCCTTATTTCAAAATACTTCATGTAACCTTACCAGAAATACTGAAAAAATTGATCACTTTTACAACTAATAATTTATATTTAAATTCCAGGCAAAGGAGGAATGCAGAGTTGACTGGAGAGGGCTGAAGAGACCTGTGACAGTTCACATTCCTGAGTTGGAGCTCCCCCCGTGCCTTGTCCAACTGTTCCATTGCCAGAGACAATACCAAAGTACATCGAGACAGTGCGCATTCTTCAAGAAATGTTGGATCATGTATGATTTGTCATCACTAGACTCTGCAGGTCCCCTCAGCTCTCGTTAGCATTTCAGCATTAATGTTTTGATACGATTTTTTCCTATAGAGTGCTGAAGTCACGCCCCTTCCGGTAGAGCTCATGGGACCTTAGATCAGAAAAATGAATGGCAGTGAATGGGAAGAGCAATATTATCTTTTGTTCCCGTTTGAGTTGCAACATAAAAATTAAATATGTTGTTAATGAATTTAAAACATACATTTTAAGGTCAAGAAAGTCATACTTTGTGGTTAAACTGTTGAGGTATAAGCTTTTTAATTAGAAAGACTACACAGGAGGAGGTCGCCTATGTGTAGTCATAGCTTTGGCTTCCCCGCTGAAATTCCACTGTTTTATGATTAATCGATTTATGATTGAAGATGTCTGTGTGTTTCTGTGTATTTTTAAACCACAGCCAGACATTGAGGGTGGTCAGTAGCTCTGATTTGTGAGGATGAAATTAAAATTAAAAAAAAGTCATGTGTACATATATGTAGGCGTATGTCTGCAGTGACTTGATTCATTCATTTATGAGGGGTGAAACGTATCAGCGAACATGCACACACTGCATTCACTGCGTACTTGATACATGTATATTACCTGTGCAACCATCACCGTGTACTTGTTTCGCGTGCATTGCGCGTGCATTCATCGTGTACTTGTTACACATGCAATTCGCGTGCAATGCCTGTACACGCGTGTGGTTATTAGAAGTGCGTGCGTAGACACGTCATGTGAGCGCAGGGGTCAAAAGTGTCAGCTCGTGAAGCAACAGCGCCTCGTCTTACGGACGTGTGACACGTAGCATCGCTATGCTAACTAGCTTGCTATGCTAATCAGACGTGCGTGCGTATACATGTCATGTGAGTGCAGGGGTCAAAAGTGTCAGCTGTGAAGCAACAACACGTCGTCTTACAGACGTGTGACACGTAGCATTGCTATGCTAACTAGCTTGCTATGCTAATCAGACGTGCGTGCGTTTACACGTCATGTGAGTGCAGGGGTCAAAAGTGTCAGCTGTGAAGCAACAGTCGTGTTACGGACGTGAGACACTAAGCATCGCTATGCTAACTAGTTAGTAGTGTATATATATTTTTTACACAGTATCTATCTATCTATCTATCTATCTATCTATCTATCTATCTATCTATCTATCTATTTTATTTCCTTGTTCAGGCACTATTTTTAACACTTCTACAACATATCGTTTGTTTGTGTTATGCCCCGGTCTACGGGTGTGGGTGTGTAACATAGGATACACAGGAACACGAGAATAAATGCACAGGTGAGCAATTTATTGTTACACACTCAAAAAAAACACGGTACAATATGGCACACGAATGGAGTAATTACGTCAGGGTGAACCCAGGCCAAAACAACAAACAAAAAGCAACCTGTCTACCGACCGGCGAAATAACTAGTTCCTAACGAAAACAAAAGAAACAAAAATACAATACTAGGCCTAACTCCCTAGGCTAAAGAAAAACAGGAGAAAACAGGTACAACAGACATAGCAGCTCACCCCTATGCTCCGTGCAAACAATTATATGTGGTAGTGACTATTTACAATATATACACAAACGACTCAGTCGGCCCTAAGGCACTGGTCTGAACAAAAGGTACAATATTTAGCAAGACAAGCTAAACAAACACACGATAGTCACACAGTAAAGCACTTATCAATCACAAAAACCAAAGAACGATGCACTGCTGCCATGTACGAGAGAGAAGGTGGCTTCCGTGTGGCCAGCATTATGAAGGCCGAGCCCCTCACTCAACCAATCCGGCAGCGGTAACGTCACGCTCGTTATCCAGGTGATTGTTGACACTGAAGGTCGAGCCCCTTGCTCAGTCAATCCAGCCGTAGCGATGTCACGATCGTTCAGCAAATCACCAGGGGTCCGTTTAACAAAGCAGGTTTAGTGAAAACTCAGTCTGTTTCAAAAAGGGAGGCAACTCAAACCAGACTCTACCTTGTGGCAAGAACAGGCAACAACACACAGCACCCCAACTGCTGTGGAAATAAGTATGTATAAATAGGTATAATAAATAATATAACAATTTCATGAGACACAATTTCTTCCCCTTGATATAAAGCTGCAAGTATATTGTTATAGGCTAACAAATGATCTGTTGTAGAAGTGTAAAAAATAGTGCCTGAACAAGGAAAATAGATAGATAGATAGATAGATAGATAGATAGATAGATAGATAGATAGATAGATAGATAGATAGATAGATAGATAGATAGATAGATAGATAGATAGATAGATAGATAGAGTTTGGACACACCTTCTCATACAATGCGTTTTCTTTATTTTCATGACTATTTACATTGTAGATTCTCACGCACAAACGCAAACCGGATGGGATGGCATGTCGCTGCAGGATGCTGTGGTAGCCATGCTGGTTCAGTGTGCCTTCAATTTTGAATAAATCCCCAACAGTGTCACCAGCAAAACACCCCCACACCATCACACCTCCTCCTCCATGCTTCACAGTGGGAACCAGGCATGTGGAATCCATCCGTTCACCTTTTCTGCATCTCACAAAGACACAATGGTTGGAACCAAATATCTCAAATTTGGACTCATCAGACCAAAGCACAGATTTCCACTGGTCTAATGTCCATTCCTTGTGTTTCTTGGCCCAAACAAATCTCTTCTGCTTGTTGCCTCTCCTTAGCAGTGGTTTCCTAGCAGCTATTTGACCATGAAGGCCTGATTCGCGCAGTCTCCTCTTAACAGTTGTTTTAGAGATGGGTCTGCTGCTAGAACTCTGTGTGGCATTCATCTGGTCTCTGATCTGAGCTGCTGTTAACTTGCAATTTCTGAGGCTGGTGACTCGGATGAACTTATCCTCAGAAGCAGAGGTGACTCTTGGTCTTCCTTTCCTGGGTCGGTCCTCATGTGTGCCAGTTTCGTTGTAGCGCTTGATGGTTTTTGCAACTCCACTTGGGGACACATTTAAAGTTTTTGCAATTTTCCGGACTGACTGACCTTCATTTCTTAAAGTAATGATGGCCACTCGTTTTTCTTTAGTTAGCTGATTGGTTCTTGCCATAATATGAATTTTAACAGTTGTCCAATAGGGCTGTCGGCTGTGTATTAACCTGACTTCTGCACAACACAACTGATGGTCCCATCCCCATTGATAAAGCAAGAAATTCCACTAATTAACCCTGATAAGGCATACCTGTGAAGTGGAAACCATTTCAGGTGACTACCTCTTGAAGCTCATCGAGAGAATGCCAAGAGTGTGCAAAGCAGTAATCAGAGCAAAGTGTGGCTATTTTGAAGAAACTAGAATATAAAACATGTTTTCAGTTATTTCACCTTTTTTTGTTAAGTACATAACTCCACATGTGTTCATTCATAGTTTTGATGCCTTCAGTTAGAGTCTACAATGTAAATAGTCATGAAAATAAAGAAAACGCATTGAATGAGAAGGTGTGTCCAAACTTTTGGTCTGTACTGTAGATATATATAGGTATATATAATTTAGGAGCACTATCTATATCAACACAATATGTTCATAATTTTGTCGAGATTAACTGCATTACGTATAATTTAGCAATAAACACAGACAGCCCTGCAGGGTTCAACGCTAATGTTTTTTTTCACTTGGCCGAAGTCAGTTTTTATTTGCCCTATAAAAATTGTTTAATTTAAGTGGCTATCAAATAACAAAGATTGCAGTTATTTTTATGTTATGTAATCTTTATTCACACTGTATCATTCTCTCTCTATAATTTTGCGCCCTACTTGAGCCATGCCCACCTCTATTTATTCCCCCCCCTCTCTCCAGTTCTGCTGTATTAACAGTGGGTTTAATATATTTTGCCTCCATCTCTCTGCCCAGCTCTACTCTACTTCAACGCGACTTAGCTCTCTCTCTACTCTACCAGTAGACTACCACATCCACCTGTTGCACAAAATGCACCCTAGGATGGAGTTGTAGCAGAGGAGGTGAAGCACACGCATGAAAAATAATTTTCACATGTGTTAAACTTTTTTGTATGCTTGCAAAGCACAGCCTGCTGGGATGTTTCTATGTATACTGGCACCAGAAGGGCTCTTTAGGACTAAGTACATACAGTACATGTGTGCACAGTAATGAGCAGGTGAAATGTCTGTCTAGCTTACATATGAGGTGTCTCAAGATTTAGTAACATACAATTTTATTGAACATAATAAAGGTCACTTGACATGCTGCTGTTTTGTGCTATGACCTATTTAAGTGCTGGAAGTTGTTAATTACGTGACAACGCCTGAACGCAACACAAGCTCAGCACCGAGTGCCGTGCTGCGCAGCTGTGCAAGCAGCGTGTTTGTTTGTGCGTAACAGCAGTCTGTTGTTATTTACACACTGTCCATTTCAATAATTTTGTCAGCTGACAAACTGCACCGGGCTCGGCTCAGGTTTGGTCAGGAAAATGCGGCCCAAGCCGCTCTAGCGTGCTCACCTGTGTGTGGCGGAACTCCGCCGTGTGCGATACAGAGAGCAGAGGAGAACTGTTAACGCGTGACCATGTAGAGACAGAAATGACACGATGACATAACACCATAAATAGTATATTGTTATGTTATTATATGAAGCGGCCATCGTGCAAAATAATATCAATGGGGGGGGCTGTGGGCAGGACATTGCTGACTCGTCCTCTCAACTATCATATATTTATAAGGCAATTATAAAAAAAAAAAAATAAAAAAAAGATAAAGAAGAAAGATAAAGGGGGAGAGGAGTGGATTTGTAAGTCGCGCTGGTGCTCCTAGTTAAAAAACTATGTTGCACTAGGCACAGTCTGGAGCCCTGCACAAACAGTCTAATTCGCAAAAGGGCAAAATGCAATAAAAAAAAAAAAGTTTATGAAAACACAACTATTGATTAAAAACATACAGATGGAGGTTTGCAGCATTTAGGATCCAATTCAATAATAAGCTATATATTCACAATTAGGCTGTTGTAGCCTATATATTATCTTAGTTAAATATTTCTAAACCACAGCCAGACATCGAGGGTGGTCAGTAGCTCTGATTTGTGAGGATAAAATAAAGATTAAAAAAAATCATGCGTGTGTATATGCACGCCTATGTGTGCAGCGACTTGATTCATTTATTCATTCCACTCTTGCGAAGCACACACACACACACGCCTGCCTGCACGTGTAAACTATGGGAACAGACAGTTTGCTAAAATAGGCTTATTTGACGCGTTCAAGTGTTAATGATGTGTACATTCACTATGTGTGTGCGAGATTCACACGCACACGTAAGTGTAGTGCCGGGCTATTCAATTGGCGGCCCCCGGGCCGGGTCCGGCCCACGGGGGATTTTGTGCTGGCCCTTTGGGGGGAACATAGGGAATACATGCGGGTAGTTTCATATACAGCTCATGGCACATTATCTGGTGCAGTAAGTGGCGGTATGCACCCGTTTACACCATGGTGGCAATCTGCTATGTAATCAAAAGAGGAGGAAGAATATCTGCTTGTTTTGGCCGGACACATATTTTTGGGGACCACAATGGACCAATCAAAGTCGCCCATGCGTGCTCTAGCCGCGCTCTGCTCTGACCTATGTGTTTCTTCTTTCAAGCCAAGTACGGAGCTCGACTAACAAGACAAAATGTCTCTCTCTACTTTAAAAAAACGAAAAGTTGACTCAGAGAATAGGCAGTTCAACAGTGAATGGACAGAGAAATATGTGTTTATTGCTGTTGGTGCGAAGCCTGTGTGCCTAATCTGCAACGAGTGCCTCTCCGTGAGTAAAGAGTATAATTTGAGAAGGCATTTCAAGACAACACATGCTAACTTTGACGCCACTTTCCCACCGGACTCTGCTGCTCGGAGCCAGAAGATTTCGGGGCTTACATCTTGTTATGAGCAAAGACGTCGCACTTTGTTTCGGGCCTGTACGGATCAGGAGAGAGCAACGGCTGCATCGTTAAGGGTGGCATGGATATTAGGCAAAAAGAAAAAGCCGTTTACAGACTCAGAGACTGTCAAAGAGTGTATGCTGGCATCAATCGAGGAAGTGGTTACAGATGAGAAAACCCGAAAAAGCATCATCGATTCGGTCAAGCAAATTCCAATATCTGACACGTCAAATATGAGGAGAGTGGAGGCCCTTGCATCGGACGTTTCCGAGACGCTTCTGGACAAGCTGAGGAAGGCGGAGGTGATGTCTTTGGCCGTGGATGAATCGACGGATAACAGCGATGTTGCTCAGCTGTGCCTCTACGTGCGATTTTTTGATGGGGAATGCTTTCGTGAGGATCTGCTTGGATTAATTCCCATGGAGGGACACACCACCGGTGAGATTCTATTCACAAAAATTGCTTTATTCTTTGAAGAGAACAAATTGGATTTGGCGCGCGTTAACATGTTGGTGACGGATGGTGCGCCCTCGATGGCGGGCAGGGAACAGGGGCTCGCCGCGAGGATGACAGCTGTGGCTCCGCAGCTGAGATCGGTTCATTGCCTCATCCACCAAAGCCTCCTGTGTGCCAAGCTAAGTGGTGAGTTAAAAGAGACCATGGACTCTGTCATGGCAATTATAAACTTTATCCGTTGTACCTCCAGCTTACAGCACCGACTTTTCCGCAAGTTATTGACTGACATGTCAGCTGAATACAAAGATTTGCTCATTCACAATGACATTCGATGGCTTAGCAAAGGAAACGCATTGAAACGATTCTGTGAACTAAGAGAGGAGATTGTGGTGTTTCTCCGGAATTCAAAGCTGAAAAAAGCTGTCAAGTTTCTGTCTCTGATGGAAAATAAGGAGTTTAATGCTGCTGTTTGCTTTTTGAGCGATATTTTCCATCATTTGAACCAACTCAACATGGAACTGCAGGGCAGAGATAAAACAGTCACGCAACTTGTGGAGAGACTTCATGCTTTTCAAAGAAAGCTCTCACTTTTCTCTGCTGATCTTTGTCCAGGGAAGATGCTCCACTTCCCCACATTGAGGAAATCAGGCCTACAAATTACAAAGGTGATGTCAGGCTTTATTGACTCATTGAAAAAAAACTTTGCCACCAGGTTTGATGATTTCAGCATCCCCCATGAAGTGATGAGATTTGTGAAGGACCCTTTCTGTGTGAATGCTGAGGCAGACTTTGCAATGAAAGCAAAGGAGCTGATAACGTCATTGGACGAGGCACCTTTACAACTGGAACTCATTGACATTTAGTCATCAGAAGACTTGCGACAGTCATTGCAGCTGGCAGGTTTTGAAAAATTCTGGACTCATGAAGTCAGCCAAGATAAATTTCCACACTCAAGGGGTCTTGCACTTTTTCTCCTGACAATGTTTGGCTCAACATACACTTGTGAGTCGTCATTCTCACACATGAATGCCATTAAAACTCACAATCGAATATCTCTCACTGACCATCATCTGCAACACTGCTTGCGCATTGCTCTGACAACATATACACCTGACTTCACTGCTCTTGCTAAGTCAAAAAAATGCCATTTCTCTCATTAGATGGCAAATGTTGGTAAACTACATGGAAGGTAACATACATGTTAGTCAAGCAAGCAATGAGGACTGATTTTTGAACAGTATGAAGTTTACATGTTATTCACCTCATAATGCCATATTATGCACTTAATTTTTTTCTTGATGTGGTATGGCTCAGCTGGACTGAATATTGAGGTGTCTGGTGCAAATTCAACATGGACAGATAAGAATGAAAAGCCCTCACCAAATCTCCTTTTCAGTGTGTCTGCTTTTGGCTGAGTAGTTAGAGCAGAGGAACAGTTTAACATTAGTATTGTCAAGAGAGGTCAACTAAGGGACTGTTAAATTGATTCTTCTCATGTGTCTTAGCAGGACTGACCTGGATGAAGTGATTATTGTTGGATGCAATTTGAAACATTTTGCCTTGATAAAATACCATGCACTGTTAGTTGTTATAATTGTATTCAGTAGCATAGTATGTAATCTTGTTTTGTATTTGTTGGTGCATTTGAAGTTTAAGTTGTCTGTCAGTGCCATATCAGTTATTTAGAATTGTATTCATTTAACAGAGTGATGCAATTTGAAATACCTTGCCTTGATAAAATAGCATGCAGTGTTATGTTGTTATAATTCTATTCACACACTTTGGTTTTATTTTTGTTGATGGAGTTAAATCTGATTTTGCCTGTCACTCAAATTAGTGAAATATTAAATATATGTGATATGGCTCACCTAGACTGATTGTTAAGTTGTCTGATATATTTTCAAAATGGACAAATATGAGTACAGTAGTAGTCCATGTGTGGACTTAAGGGGCAGTCTATTTTATTTCTAAGAAGAAAAAAAGTGTATTATACGTGTATGTATTCAGTCATCAGTTATCTACATTTCTATTTTTAGCTAGTAGGTGGAGCAGGGGGGACAGTTTGATGTTTCTGAGAAGTATTTCCCTCTTTTCCTGTAACATTGGAATTTATCTCCACATTGTCCATTCAGGATAAAGTTGTCAAGTTGTGCTGGTACAGTTATGTGCAATTAAGTGGATGTTTTCTGTCAGTTAAATACATTTTTCTACATGTCTGTGTAATATGGCTTGGATATAGCTCACCTGGTCTGATTTTTGAACATGGTATTGCCATTTGAAGTTAACAGTGCCTTGGACCTATGTGTCTTAGTATAAAACAATGCACATATGTTGTTATGCATTTACAAAATAGAATATATTAACTCCTTCAGTATGTTGTTAAAATTTCTTTATTTGTTACCGTGATTACTCATATTTTCTGGCCCCTTATTTGGCCTCAGTTTCATGAACCGGCCCCAGTTCCAAAGTAATTGAATAGCCCTGGTGTAGTGTATGTGTGCCGTTTGTAACACGCTGTGCACGCGTACTGATAAGCCGTGTGAGCGCACCCCTCATAGTCATGTATGTAGAGCGAACAACACCTGCGCGTCACGTAGCGGGTCTGTGTGTAACACTCCTGTCTCCATAGTAACCCTATGTAAAATGTACGCGTGCGCTCACGCGGTTTGATCAGATCTGACATGTCCTGAGTAGGCGCAAGTGACTCGTTGTATTGTGGTTGGGTGAAACGTTTGACCACTCATATTCATTCCACTCTTGCGAAGCACACACACACACACACACACACACACACAAACACACACACGCCTGCCTGCCTGCCTGCCTGCCTGCCTGCACCTGTAAACTATGGAGACAGACAGTTTGCCAAAGTAATATGACACGTTCAGGTGTTAATGATGTGTACACGCACTGTGTGTGTGTTTTATTTATTCATTTCACAGATAGTTATACATCCTTAAGCCCTATTCGCACGGGATTAGTATTACCTGGGGACGTCTGGTAATTTGTAAATTACCCCCCCACGTCTGTGTTTCTTATAAGCGAAGTCTGTATTTTACTCGAATTTCCTGCTCTGTCCAACATGCTGAACCGACAGTACCACCAGGACAACATAATTTGTGCTTCCCAAAACCCTTATACATCACTGTTAAAGGCTTATGTTGTAACAACGCTATTGTTAGGGTCTCGTTAGGTTTAGGCACAAAAACCACTTGGTTAGGTTTATGTAAAGCTTATGGTTTGTGTTAAAATGACTGTCAAATGAATGATCACTTTTAATGTGGTATGTGTTAGTTGTCATTGCAACAGTAAATAAAATGTCAAAGCAGCAATGGGACTTCAGAACAGTGGGCAGCTGTCGGGATAACGGGCCGTCAGGGCGTTTGTACGAAGCCTGTTGAAAGATAGAAAAATGTGCCTTACCACATGCTGCTACGTATGTCATCCATCTCAACATCTTCCAAAATTTCGCTCTTCTGATGGATCTGAGCTTGCTGTTTCTGCAAATGGGTGACCATACTGTGTACCGACATGATGAGACTCCTGCATTTGCACCTAAAATTAGGGCTGCGCGATTAATCGTAATAAAATCGTGATGCCGGGAGTCGGGACATCATCTGCATGAAAACAAGCTCCCAACGACGCAGCGTTATACCACGTGATGCAGCGCGACAGCCGGCTGGCAGTTTGGAAAGCAGCGAGACGGGGGGAAACACACTGCTAACTGTAGCCTCAGTTTGTGCCTCATACAGATCTGCTGGTAAAGTTAACTTAGCGTTAGCAAGCGTGATAAAAGACAGCAGAGGCGACGTTGTGCAAATAAACCAAAGATTTATAAATTTTCTGTCACAGTAAACACATGGCCTGATAACAAATGTGTTAACTAACTATGCTAAAGCTTTACAAGCTATTGAGGACTGCTGACGATAACATTAACATGACAAACAGCAAAGCTACAGCTAACAAGTTAATGTACTGACACTCCTCAGATAGACAGACAGACACACACACACACACACACACACACCACACAGCCTCTGAGTCCTTAGCCGCTAATGTTAGCTCATGTACAACACAGGTACCACACAGAAACTTTTACAAAAAAGGGTCATAATGTGCTTCTAGTGACTGTCAAATCGCCAGCGAAAGTTGTTTAAAATGCGGACACGGAGAGCAGCTTAGTGCCTGTGTTCTGACTGCTCTCTGCTTCTGACTGCTCTCATGGGACAAACATCCTCTGAGAAGAAAGACGGTTCACTCTGCTCTGCCGCCAGGGAGAGGCAAACTGGGAGGCAAAGATCCTCTCTGAGAAAGAGGGTTCACTTTGCTGCAGGGTTCACCAAAATGTTTTGGGGTTTTTTTTGTTTTGTTTTTCTTTTAATAAATTGAACACACAAGAACATACAAGATTCTGTAGAGAATTAATACATATAATACAATACAATAAACATTGTCAAATTAAATGAAGGAAGAGGATTTTTTTTAAAGGCAAATAAAATATTGGAGATTTATGTAAAAAATACACAGAGACATATAAATAATTATATAATTAAAGATATGTAGGCTATGTTAGGTGAATACTCCTGTCAAATGCATGGTGTTGAAACATTTAATTTTGATCTTCTTTATTCCATTTAGACTTTATTTTATCATAACAATAAAAATGAATATTATGAATTATTCACATTTTAATTTAATTTTAATAACATTTATCACACAGCATTTTTTTGAAATGTCAAATGTTCAGTTCACAGTTTTAATAAACTCAGTACTATTTTTCAACACATATTGTTTTGTCTTCATTCACTGTAATTAGCACATATTGTTATTGCGCCATTGGTGCCCCACATTTTGGCCATGATGCCCCAATAAATTTGTATTTATCAAAGGCCAAAGTGGCCTTGCCCTAAAATTGACTAAATTCCTGGCCTGGAATACCTACCTCAGAAAAATCTTGTTCAACATTGATATTGTTGTTAAAATTGTTCAAAAGCTGTCAGAGACACAAGAGATTTAAGTATATTGTTTTTACAGTCAGTGTCAAGCTGTCAGCTGTTGCATTTAAGCTAAAAACAGGAGTGTTCCCTCTCTACTGACCAAAGTTTAGGTGCCTTGTGTCTCTTGTATCAGGCACAATCATAGATTTTGTTATTTAATGATCTTTTTTTTATTATTTATTGACAATTTTTGTTACTTTTCCTTTTGTATCAGGAAATAAGCACAATAAATCTTAATGTTGAAAAAAATCGTGACAGAATCGTGATCTCAATTATAAGCCAAATAAGTCATTTTTTCCAGATCGTGCAGCTCTACCTAAAATGCTGTCAAAACTGTCACTCATAATTTCCACCACAGCCTCCATAATTCAACCTGGATAGAGGTAGAAAAAAGACGTGCAATAAAATCAACAACTAAAATACCCCCCAATCACTGAGATGCAGATTTGCACGGAACTAGTATTATCATGGGACGTCTGTGTTTGGTGAAATATAGTAGGTAATTTGAAAAGAATTTTTTCTTGACAACTTACAGACATGGCGCATTCGCATGGTATTAAGATCAGAGACATCCTCCGCAATTATTACAAATTACCAGAGGTCCCCAGGTAATACTATTCCCGTGCAAATAGGGCTTTAGTCCTTAAATTAAATTCATTATGGACGTGGATGCTATTGTTTTATTTTATGGCCTTGCTGCCCTGGTTTTTGGCCTTTGTGCCCTCAAAAAATTGACAACACGAAAGGCAGGGCTCCAGACTAACTTTTTCCACTAGGAGCACCAGTGCCCCTTACTGAAAATTTTAGGAGCACCAGCACAAAATTTAGGAGCACTATCTATATCGACACAATATGTTCATAATTTTGTCGAGATTAATTGCATTACGTATAATTTAGCAATAAATACAGACAGCCCTGCAGGGTTCAACGCTAAGGTTTTTTTTCACTTGCCCGAAGTCAGTTTTTACTTGCCCTATAAAAATTGTTTAATTTAAGTGGCTATCAAATAACAAAGACTGCAGTTATTTTTATGTTATGTAGTGGTTAATTACGTGACAACGCCTGAACGCAACACAAGCTCAGCACCGAGTGCCGTGCTGCGCTGCTGTGCGAGCAGCGTGTTTGTCTGTGCGTAACAACAGTCTGTTCGGGTCAGGTTTGGTCAGGAAAATGCGGCCCGAGCCGCTCTAGCGTGCTCACCTGTGTGTGTGTGGCGGAAATCCGCCATGCGAAATGCAGAGAGCAGAGGATAAATGTTAACACGTGACCATGTAGAGACAGAAATGACACAATGACACTGTGGGCAGGACATTGTTGACTCGTCCTCTGAACTATCTGAAGTTTGGGAAACTGGCACAGGACCGACAGGAGTTTCTGGATAAATTTTTCTTGTGAAAAACGAATCTATAGTTTGTTTCATAGCGTCACTTTATGGTCAAACGACAGCACTTTCTACTCGACACCGGCTCTGTGACCCCTCTCTGTCTAACCCCGCGAACAGTACACACGTAGGTACACTACTAACTGCTGCACGTTGTTATGGTTACTGGCGCCCCCCTCGCAGTGCGCATCCAGACATACACACAGACACTTTCTTCCGCTCCTCCAAGAAATGCAATTATATATATATATAAATATATATATATACATATATATATGTGTGTGTATATATATATATATATATATATATATATATATATATATGTGTATATATATATATATACATATACACATATATATATATATATATATATACATATACACATATATATATATATACATATACACATATATATATACATATATACATATATATATATATATATATATATATATATATACATATATACACATATATATATATATATATATATATATACATATATACACATATATATATATATATATATATATATATATACATATACACATATATATATATACATATACACATATATATACATATACACATATATATATATACATATACACATATATATATATATATATATATATATATATTAGGGATGTCCGATATTGGCTTTTTTGCCGATATCCGATATGCCGATATTGTCCAACTCTCAATTTCCGATTCCGATATCTACCGATACCGATATATGTGGGCTATATTTCAAAACTAATTCACATATCACATATTTCCTGTCGTGGAATTAACACATGCCTAATTTTATTGTGATGCCCCACTGGATGCATTCTCAAATGCAACAAGGCTTTCCAAAAGTAAACATTGTCTTTGCAAAGTAAGAAAACTACTTCAACTTGAGTTATGGAAAAAGTGCCATATTTATTTATTTTTAAATTGTCTCAAACAACAGTTTGGATCACACTCCCTGAGATAATCTTGACAATGCTCCTTACAAATAGGGCAAATTTGACTTCTCCACAAATTGTAAAACATTGTACCTGTACAACTATGTGCATCTTAGCAGCATGTAGAGCCAACTAAAATAACAGACAGGCTACTCTTCTTTTTCCAGTGTTAAATTAGCCTGCATTTGTAGGCTGCTTCATGAACTGTTTCTTTAACTAAAACTCAATCACCTTAATTGAATTAATTCACAATGTGGCAACTATACTGTACAATTTTGAAAACTGCACATTTCTTTGAGCTACAAACAATACTTTAGGCATGAGGTAAAGTGCAAAAAAAGGAAACATTTTAAAGTGCAAAATAAATATAAGCCCATTACTTGGGCTAATGCAATCATTGAAATTATAAGCTGGGCACAATCAGCACTGCTCCACATGAGCAACAACAAAAAGATGCAACATTAAAGTAGTGTGCAATAAGAACAAGGAAGGCACAAAGTTTCAGTCCAGACCTTCCAGAGTAGTAAACAAAGTCCTCCTTCCAGTGAACAAGGCTAAAAGTCCGACTGGCCTTCATAACAGGCCATAACTTTGCAAACACAATCATTAAAATCATAAACTGGGCTCAGTCAACCCTGCTCTTTCATATGAGTAACAAAAATGTGCAAATAAAAACAAGAAAGGCACAAAAAATAAAAACAGCTTCAGTCCAGACAAGTAAACATAACGCTCCTTTAAAGTGCAACAAATGAGTCTCAAAGACTGATGCTGACTCGCCTATATGACTGGTCTAATTTTTTCCCTTGTCCATATACGTGAGAGGTAGATTTTTCTGAATGAAAATAAGCATCTCAGCATTGTCGCAATGTATGCGATTTCTCTTCTCATCGATGACATTGGAGATGGCGCTGAACAGCCGTTCGCTGTCTACGCTGGTACAGGGTGCAGTGAGGTACTTGCGTGCAACTCTGGCAAGCGCAGGGAAACGGGCCTGGGTGGATCTCCAGTACTTCAAAGGGCATGCTGTCTTGAGGATGGTGGGTTCTCCCAGGTATGCATACACCTAAAGAAAAAGTAAAACAAAAACAAAAATCATTTTACTTACTCTTCTTCAAAGCACTGACAGCCGAATGTTTATTTTATTCACTTTATGTACATTTTCATGTGAAGCACTCTGCAAATGAAATAAATTTGCTAATTAAGTTTATTATTTACTCACCTGTGATGCTGTTTCGCCTGTAGTTGCTTGTTTGGTGACATCATTCTCTGCGAGGATTTCTTGGTACATGTCCTGCAGGCTCCCAGTTCGGGCCCTCTTAGGTGGGGGGTCCTGGTCCTCCTGGCCTGGGTCATCTGCACTGGCACCAGCAGCCTTTTCTTGCTGATCATTGCCCACACAGGCCATTTCATCCACAATCTTCAACAGCATATTCCGTGCTCCCTCCTTGTTATCCAGGTCAAAATAACGGTCTTTGTAACGAGCATCAACCATGGTTGCAATTGCATAAAGAGGTTCACTTTGCACACCATTAAAGCGTTTACTGACAGCTTCCAATAGAGCATGTTTGGCTGTTTGCACACCTTTGTCTGATTCATCCATCTTGGCGAGCAGCCGTGTCAGGGATACCACACCAGGGATGACATCTGCAGCAGTGGCCTCCGCAGAGCTGATGTCCTTGGTTAGCTGTTCAAAGGGTTCCAGTAGGGTGGTCATCTTCTCCAAAATTCCCCACTGAGTTGCTGTCAGTGTTGCTGGGAGTTCATAATCAGCAGCATATGCACTTAAAGCCCTCTTCTGCTCCACCAGGCTCTGCATCATATAATAGGTGGAATTCCACCTGGTGGGGACGTCTTGTTGGAGCCTTTTCACAGGCATGTTGAGTTCTTTTTGTATGTCTTCAAAACGACTGCAAGCAAGCGGTGAGTGCTTGAAGTGGCCTACAACTCGCCTCCCCACAGCCAGGGCATCTGCAATGCTGAGTTGAGACAGGGCACCTCCGTTCACTGCGAGCTGCAAGGTGTGCGCCATGCAGGGCAGACTTAGGACACCAAACTCCGACGTAGCTTTGGCCATGTTGCGTGCGTTGTCTCTGACTACTACATGCACATTCTCCTTGCGGATTTTCCACGTCTCAAACATCCCTTCAAAAGCAGATGCGATTGCTTCTGCCGTATGAGACCCACGGCACTCTTGAGAATGAAGCACAGACTTTTTAAGCACAAAGTCCTTATCTAGCCATTGAGCAGTCAAGCTCAACATGCTAACCTGGCTAACGCTTGAAGACCAGATATCTGTTGTGAAGCTAATGGATACAGCATCAGCAATTAGCTTCTCGACGTGGCTGTAAACAACACTGTACAACTCGGGTAAGCAAACATCTGAGAAATACTTGCGATTGGGCATGGCAAACCGTGGCTCGAGGAACTCCACAAGTTTGGTGAATCCGGTGTCTTGCACGATCGAAAAGGGCTGGTTATCCAGTGCGATACACTCCATGATTTTCTGAGTGATGGCTTTCGCCCTGGGGTGGTCCTTGTTGTATTTTTGTTTTTTCACGGTTGACTCTTTAAGCGTCAACTGAGTGTTTTTTCCCAGTGCAGCCTGTCTCTGTTGCTTCGTCTCATTACTTTGCTGTACAAATGCTGCGTATCTCTCTGAATGATTCATCCTGAGGTGGGAGATTAAATTCGAGGTATTGAAGGAAGAAGTCTTGGTTCCGCCTCGCATAACCAACGCTTTGCAGTCATTGCAAATCGCAAGTTTAATATCCGAAGGAGACACTTGGAAATAATTCCAAACCGCAGACATAGTCAGGCACAGAGTTAGCAAGCTTGCTACTGCAGCCACCCACGTTTGTGTATACGCTTCACGACGCAGTTTGATGAGGTCATCATTTGCGCGCCGGTAAATGTCTCGGGAGCCCATAGGCCTGTATTTATTCGGCGAAATCCAGGCATTATTTTATCGGTTTTCATTATAGGCAAAAAACCCGATAACGATATTCACAGATATTACATTTTTATGCCAATATCGGGCCGATAATATCGGTGGGCCGATATTATCGGACATCCCTAATATATATATACATATACACACATATATATATATATACACATATACACATATATACACATATACACATATATATACATATACACACACATATACATATACACACACATATATATATATATATATATATATATACATATACACACACACATATATACATATATATATATATATATACATATATATATATATATATATACACACACATATATACATATACAGTAGTGTTTGGAGTAGTAGTAGTAAAGTTTGGACACACCTTCAAGAACCAATCAGCTAACTAAAGAAAAACGAGTGGCCATCATTACTTTAAGAAATGAAGGTCAGTCAGTCCGGAAAATTGCAAAAACTTTAAATGTGTCCCCAAGTGGAGTCGCAAAAACCATCAAGCGCTACAACGAAACTGGCACACATGAGGACCGACCCAGGAAAGGAAGACCAAGAGTCACCTCTGCTTCTGAGGATAAGTTCATCCGAGTCACCAGCCTCAGAAATCGCAAGTTAACAGCAGCTCAGATTGGAGACCAGATGAATGCCACACAGAGTTCTAGCAGCAGACCCATCTCTAGAACAACTGTTAAGAGGAGACTGCGCGAATCAGGCCTTCATGGTCAAATAGCTGCTAGGAAACCACTGCTAAGGAGAGGCAACAAGCAGAAGAGAATTGTTTGGGCCAAGAAACACAAGGAATGGACATTAGACCAGTGGAAATCTGTGCTTTGGTCTGATGAGTCCAAATTTGAGATCTTTGGTTCCAACCGCCGTGTCTTTGTGAGACGCAGAAAAGGTGATCGGATGGATTCCGCATGCTTGGTTCCCACTGTGAAGCATGGAGGAGGAGGTGTGATGGTGTGGGGGTGTTTTGCTGGTGACACTGTTGGGGATTTATTCAAAATTGAAGGCACACTGAACCAGCATGGCTACCACAGCATCCTGCAGCGACATGCCATCCCATCCGGTTTGCGTTTAGTTGGACGATCATTTATTTTTCAACAGGACAATGACCCCAAACACAGCTCCAGGCTGTGTAAGGGCTATTTGACCAAGAAGGAGAGTGATGGAGTGCTGCAGCAGATGACCTGGCCTCCACAGTCACCGGACCTGAACCCAATCGAGATGGTTTGGGGTGAGCTGGACCGCAGAGTGAAGGCAAAGGGGCCAACAAGTGCTAAACACCTCTGGGAACTCCTTCAAGACTGTTGGAAAACCATTTCAGGTGACTACCTCTTGAAGCTCATCGAGAGAATGCCAAGAGTGTGCAAAGCAGTAATCAGAGCAAAGGGTGGCTATTTTGAAGGAACTAAAATATATAACATGTTTTCAGTTATTTCACCTTTTTTTGTTAAGCACATAATTCCACATGTGTTCATTCATAGTTTTGATGCCTTCAGTGAGAATCTACAATGTAAATAGTCATGAAAATAAAGAAAATGCATTGAATGAGAAGGTGTGTCCAAACTTTTGGCCTGTACTGTATGTATATATGTATATATATATATATATATATATATATATATATATATATATAAATAAATAAATATAAAATCATTAAAAACTCAACCTATAAAATCAAATTCAACCTATTAAATCATTAAAAAAATCAATTCACTCTCTAAACTTTTGAGATATCGGGTGTCAGACTTGCATGTCCTATACGCACACTACTTCAGTAGCCTATGTGCCGAAGCGGTGTACGTACGGGCATCTTTTTTTTAATTTATATTTTATTTTTTTATATCATTTTATATTTGTTTATTGTCCTAACGTAGACGGATTCACTACAAACTGTACGTTTTCTGAGCAGAAACAGCAGCAGGTCAGAGGAGCCAACTTACCAGTTAACAGTGAGTCATTACGTTTGCTTTTGTGAACTAACTGACACATGCTGAGAGAACGACGAGCAACACTTGTTTGCAGAGGGAGGTTGTTGTTGTTGTTATTGTTGTTGTTGTGGCGGCGGCGATATAGCTAGAGATGTTATTCAGAGGATATGCAAAGTTTTTTTTCATATTCCCCGTTCATTGGACTTGAGCAAGTGTTATTATGATGGGGGAAACCCTGCCTTCACCTCCAAAATGACAGCTGTTGTTTTAAAGCTTTGATCTGGGCTTCTAAGCGAGGGATCCTCCAGACAGGGACTGTTTTCAATGACTGAAATACAGTGGCGAGAAAAAAACAAACAAAAAAAACAACAGCGGCGAGAGCTGGATACTGATCATAATCACTCAAAACTTGTAGTTTGAGAATGTCTCTTATGTTAATGATCAGTGAGAAGTATTCGTGGGTTGACAGATGGGGAAATTAACAGTCCTTATTGCTGCTCTGTACAGTGTCCAGTCGTATCGTTGAACCGCTGTTTTGCCCTCCAGCTGCGCGGGTCACATCACGAAAACTATGAATGATCTTTGTGATCTCCGAACAGTTTATCCATAAATTTGCTGATATTTCCTTTAAAACCAATGGCAGTATTGGTGAAAACTCTGTATTTCTTATGCTAGGAGCATGGCCGGTATTATGCCGAGATCTGCATGCCTGCAGAGAACTGCATGCTCCTCGCGGGAGCACACGCACAGCTGAAAGGAAAGCTATCATCTTGATTTTTAAGGAAACGTACTGTTTAAAAATGAAATAATCTTCTTCTTAAACATACACTGTACATATTTTATATATTTTATATTTTGTAGATTTGTACATACCTTTGTCTTGTGTATATTATTCTGTCAGCTAACACCAGGGGCAATTCTAGGATCAGAGGTTTAGGGGTGCTGAGCACCCAGAGAACTGCCCAGCCAGGCAAGATAAATTTCACTGTTTTGTACATTTTAATGCAATTTCATTCCCACAGCAAAAGAGGAATGGATTGGAATCATAAAAGAAACATATCGTAATCCTAATTTCTGGGGGAAGACAACTCATTTTAATACAGCAGCTCCTCAACATACACACAAAAAGTATGTATGTTTCTGGAGTAAACCTGCCCCCTATAGTGAGTACCAAACATACTAATAAGAATACAAATAAATAAAGTCCTCTCTCTGCTCCTCTCTCTCTCTTTGTACTGTCAACCAAAAGGCAAATAGCCAAACAATGCGTTTTATATCTAATAAGAGATATAAACTGATACATTGATCCAACTTACAACATCATTCAAGATAGATGGACCAATTTGATCTTACACTCTTACCTGAACATGGCTCTTTTTTTTTCTTCTTTTTTTTTTTTCCAGAAAAAACAATCTTATATCCATGATGGCAAGCTGTTTTAACATTTAATCACTAAGTTTTACTATCCGGAATTACCATTATAGATATCAACAATGTCATTTTGACTAGTAGTAATGTCATTGTGACTAGTATGAATTTTAATTGAAGATATCTATAACGTCATTCTGACTAGTCAAAACTTAATTACAGATATCTATAACGTCATTCTGACTAGCCAAAACTGAATTACAGATTGTCATTCTGACTAATCAAAACCACAGTTACAGATATCTGTAATTCAGTTTTGACTAGTAAGATTCAAACTATTTTTGCCATTCATGTGTATGGGGTTTGTCATTATAGATATCTACAATTACATTATGACTATCTATAATTCCAGTTTGAGATATCTACAACGTCATTTTGACTAGTCATAATTCAGTTGCACATATCTACAACATCATTTTGACTAGTTATAATTCGAATTCAAGATATCTACAACGTCATTCTGACTATCTGAAACTCAATTCAAGATATCTAGAAAGGACCATGTAGGTATCCTCAATTGATGATAATTAAAGACTAGTCAAAATTAAATTGTAGATATCTCACACTGGAATTACAGATATGTACAATTCAGTTGCAGACATCCGCAATAACAATTGCAGATATCCGCAACTACATTGGAGATATCTATATCTATGACAAACCCCATACACATGAATGGCAAAAATAGTTTGAATCTTACTAGTCAAAACTGAATTACAGATATCTGTAATTAGAGTTTTGACTAGTCGAAATCTAATTACAGATATCTTGAATAAGAGTTTTGACTGGGCAAAATTATGTTGCAGATATCAGTAATGAATATCCAGTCTAGCGATTAAATGTTAAAACGGCTTGCCATAGTCTGTCTGTCTGTACACACGCACACACACAATAGGCGTTATAATGTTAATGGGCATCCAGTCAGTTAGCTAGTCAGTAGCACCTTGGCTTTAATATTAGCACATGCACATGACACAACAGCTAGCTTCTCTCATTCCAATTCAAACAGAGGACAGTGGTACTGACCACCTGTAACATTTCCTAGCAGGGCTCGACAGTGCGAGCGTTTCACTCGCATTTGCGACTAAAAATAGGTGTGTGCGAACTGTAAAAAATATTTAGGGGCACATGTGCGCATAAAAAAAAAATCAGCCGAAGCAGCCTATATTTTTGTCAATAAAAAAATATGATAATCTAACCGCAAATGTTGGAGGAACTCCAGCCGCCTTCCCTCTTCCCCGTGTGACACGGTTATGGGTGGTTTTCCAAGCCACTGTCGGCACAATGAATATAAGTCCCACTGTCAGCTGGGTGGAAATAAGTCAAAGTGTGGAGGAGATGGACCGGGTTAAGCGGTGGATTTCTGGGGAAGCCTGCTTCGTTCTCCCCGTAGTTCAAATAATTTCAACTCTGAGCGCAGCGCTCGGGCGGAAAATCAGAGCGGTGCGCGACGCCAAGGGTAGCGGTGCCACTTTGACAAGCATTGCTGCCCTCTCCATAGACAAACAATGGGACAGCCATCGCAAAGCGGTTCTACAGCTGATCATGTGTCGAGGCCTTTAGGGACCGTTCACCACGGTACCGCTGCTGGGCAGTGTGGAAATAAAGCCCTTTTCACACAGAGCGCGCAAAGCGCAGACCTCCGCCGACAAACCCATTCATTGTGTATGTGCTACCGTGGCGCAAGAGCGCACTGCTCTGCCGCCGAGCTGAGCGGCACATGAGAGGGCGCATCTTGCGGCGCCTGCACGCTGTGACGACACCTTGGCACCGCGCGTCCAATAGCAGAGAAGAGCCTGAAGTAGACCCAGAAGCGGTCACCATGGAGCTGTAGCTCCTGAACGAGCCTGTACTCCCCCAAATCCTGTCCTCTGCGCCCTACCCCGCAGTGGGCGCTGCGAAAGCTCTGTGTGAAAGAGGCTTAAGTCCTGCAGAGTTTCGGAGGACCTGGAGAATGTTTTAGGATAGTAATAACATTATATAAGACAATCATATTGCAAAGATAATATATATAAGATAATAACATTAAAGACAAAATTAAATTGCAATACTTCTTCAAAACTTGATGATTTTACCTTTCTGTACATTTTGTATAGAAATTCATTACATAATTTTGCTTGTAAATGTCTATTTGCATCATGTTTATTTCGGAAAATACATTATTTGATCAATTTACATTGTGCCCCTAAAGGTCTTTGTGCGCTCCTTACTTTTTCAACTTAGGAGCACATGTGCTCCTTGGGAAAAAAGTTAGCGTCAAGCCCTGCCTAGCTAGAAAAAACATCAGCTACCTCCTACCTAACAACATAAACAGTGACTTATGATTAAATGCAGCACAATGAGGACTGGTAATGATAATAATGTGTTGGTATTGAGTGGTAGAAGTTAAGAAATGTGCCATATATCACCCATTCTGGAAGGCAGTGCATTGCTCTGTGCAGATAGAGCGCTCAGAGCCCGAGTCGGGGAAAGGTGGGAGGGATGGGGTGGGTCAAACCATTTTTGAGGCAAGGGGGGGTGCTGCTGTATTTTTGTTGTTAAAATATTACGTTTCAACCAAGTACTTTATGGTTTTTGCCACTTTTCTAGCTTGTTAAAAAAGGACATACAGTAATAAAAAAGAAATCTCTCAAATTTTAGGGGTGCTGGGATTCAGTTTAGGGGTGCTTGCCCCAAAAATGGGCTAGAAACGCCCATGGCTAACACGTTTTTGTTTTTGTATCTAACCTTTGTCTTTTTGTAATGCTGCTGCTCTCTGTGCCTTAAATTGCCCCCTGGGGACAAAAAGTTTTTTGAATGGAATTGAACTGAAATAATCTTCTTTGTCAGGTTCATCAGTGATGATCACTTATCTGAAGTCTAGTTTTTTTAACGTTTAGCGTCATCAGTGTTTTATTAGAATCAGTAACGTTTCCTCAATTGGTCTGAATAGCCTGTTTGATTAATCTCTCATTTTTTCTTAATACCAACTGTAACGCTCGCCAATAATGTCCACAAACATAATAAACCACAAACGTAATAAAAATCTGCAGCATTTAATGTAATAAACTCACAAATGTAATGAATTTTCCACAAACATAATAGCCGCTGCCTACTACAAACCTAACACGCGATTTCCCACGAATGTAATAACTATTACGTTTGCAAGGATTTATTACGTTTGTGGGGAAGTGAAAATCTTTATCGTAATAACTTCCCACAAATGTAATAATACAATAAATAATGGTCATTGTGGTTGTTGTTTGCCTACCTATACACCTACTAATACTACTGACCGTGGGTGCAAAATCCAGTTGCTGACTCTCCGCTCTGCTATCACACAACGGCACACACTTCCAACATGAAGCAGTCTGTGCATTTCTCCCTCACTGCACCAGCACGGACTGTGAGGACAGTTGCGTTTATCTCATCGACGGGAAATCACATCCATCTGCTATATGTGACGTACATGCCCTCATTTGGATAACACATCCTGGTATGCCCCACACATAAAGCCTACTGACAGCGTAATGCCCTCTGGCTGCAGATGTATATTAAGCATTAATCCGTTCTTGCAGCACATCTACAGAATTTTTGTTTTGTTAGAGACAAACCATGCATCTGTCTGTCACCTCACCTGTACAAACGTTTTGCCTAGCCTTGACCATCAGCTTGTAACAATTCGCCAACAACAGCTTGTGTGTGCACGCACCTTGAAGATCATATGTGAGGCTATTTCATAACTAAAATGGGGGTAAAAATATTTAACTTTGCTAGATGGCATTTCTCTGAGCCATTCGTTAAAAGGAAATAATTTATTTGCTGTAGAAAGAGGCCAAGATTATGCAAAATTATAGGTTAAACAATTATTGCTTCCCTTAATTTAGTTTGGATAGCAGTAGTAGCCCAATAGTAGCTACAGCAGCAACAGCGTTAGTTGCCAACAGCTGTCTTGTTTTTATTTCTTTATTACCTCCGCCAAGGAGGTTATAAAGAAATAATGTTTTCGCTGGCGTTGGTCTGTTTGTCTGCAAAATAACTCAAAAGGTTTTGAACGGTAATAGTTATTACATTTGTGGGAAATCGGATGTTACGTTTGTAGTAGGCAGAGGCTATTACGTTTGTGGAAAATGTATTACATTTGTGGGTTTATTACATTAAATGCTGCAGATTTTTATTATGTTTATGGTTTGTGGACAGTTACTACATTGGCGGGCGTTACAGCCAACTCTTCACTATTTTGTGTGTGGCTGTGTTTTTAAGCGTGGGATTTCAGATAGCTCTGCGAAAACAAAGTTTTTAAATGCGGAAAATTAATGTAGGGAGTCATTCGCACTGTCAAGGCCCATAAAATAAAGTACGCTAAGTGGTGATAAAGCCATGATGGTGTTCCTATCAAACTTTCATTTGAAGTTTCATGAGGGTGTTAAGGGGTGCATGCATTTTTCTAAAGAACTGCCGAATAATGCATCCCCTGTCATTTATGCTTAGGTCATTATTAAATGAATGAAATTCACACTGTTGAGCCGAAAGGACCCAGAATATGAGCTGGTAAAATCCTTTGATTCACAGACCTCCTGAAATATAATTACAGCCTGGATGCATTATTCGGCAGAGGTGTATTTATTGCCTGCCAAGATTTGCATCCCCTGTTTTTTCAGCCTAGGAGACTACCACATGTCTGAAATTCACACTGTTGAGACAAAAGGACCCAGGATATGATCTGGTAAAACCATTTGATTCACAGACCTCCTGAAATATAATTACAGCCTGGATGCATTATTCGGCAGAGCTGAGTTTGGACCTGCTGAGATTTGCATCCCCGTTTTTTTTTGCCAGAGACATTGTTACATGTATGAAATTCATGTTCATAAGCTAAAACAGACCCAAAATATAATGTAATATTTGACCCTAAAGTGTCTGGCAGTTAAACAATAGAGGGGGATGATCTGACGACTTTTTTGCTGAGGCCGTTTAGTGTGACGTCTGACAGAGGTTTTCCTGTTACAATTTAAACTTGTGCTTCATTTGTAAGATCAGACAGCATCCATTTTCAGTTAAATTCCTCACAACTTGTTTTCTCTATCAATAAACTTACAGTGGTTTATGATAGCAGTCACAAGAAGGGCCGTTTGACTTAAGGTATCACACATGCAGGTAAAAGATTCTCTGAGTGAAAGAGTTAAAAGTGAAAAATGTTACTATTGTGGCGACTCTCCCCTGCTATCAACTAACTCACACATTTAGCTAGCTACAGCTAACAAAATATGCTGTTGTTCCACTGTTGTTCAGCTGACAAAGTTAATGGTTAGCAACTAGAAATGAGAAGATGATTTTCTTCATTTTCATCTCAAATTACAGGCCTAGTGTCCGTAAAATGATAAGAATTTGAATGGTAAATGAATGCTAAAGTGGAAAGCTTGACAGGCGCAGCAACAGTAACTAGGGGATTTAGTGAAGGGTCATGTTACTATAGGTCTCTTTCAGGTTTTAAACTTTTGTGCTGAGGGGAAGCTGAAAGCACATCGCTTGTCAAAAAATACACCCCTATCATTTTCAAAGCACAATTCTACACCAGAGGCAGCTAGATGTGCGTCACTCCTAGACCCGCCATACAGCAGCACTTAAAAATAATAATAATACATTTTATTTGAAAAGCGCCTTTCAAAATACTCAAGATCACTGTACAATAGTAAAGTAAAAAATAACAAGGAGAGACAACAAGACAGAAGAAAAAAAAACAACTCAGGAAATAAATGTAAAGTGCAATTAAAGAGAGTATGCTAATTTGAACAGGTGAGTTTTGAGTCTGGATTTAAACAGTGGAAGAGAATCAGTGTTGCAGATGTCAGGTGGGAGTGAGTTCCAGAGTTGAGGAGCAGAGCAGCAGAAAGCTCTACTCCCTATGGTGCTGAGGCGGGCGGAGGGGACAGAGAGGTGGATGGAGGAGGAGGATCAGAGGGAGCGGGAGGAGGTGGCAATGTGGAGGAGATCTGACAAATATGGGAGGGCGAGGTTATGGATGGCCTTGAATGTGTAAAAGAGAATTTTGAATTGAATCCTGAATTTAACCGGAAGCCAGTGAAATTGCTGGAGGACAGGGGTGATGTGGTGGAATGAGGGGGGTTTTGGTGATGATATGAGCAGCGGAGTTTTGGACTATTTGAAGCTTATGGAGGGACTTGTGAGGAGACCAAAGAGGAGAGAATTGAAGTAGTCCATGTGGGAGGTGACAAGGCTATGGACAAGAATAGAAGTGGTGTGGGGGCTGAGGAAAGGGCGGAGATGATAAATGTTGCAGAGATGTAAATATGCAGACCAAGTAACATTATTGATATGACAGTGGAAGGAAAGTGTGCTGTCGAGGATGACACCCAGACTCTTAACCTGAGGGGAGGGGGAAACGGAGGAGCTGTCAATTTGGAGAAAGAAACTTTAGATAGTGTAGATTTCGTGCCCACGAGGAGGATTTCTGTTTTATCGCTGCTGAGTTTGAGGAAGTTAGATGGAAGTTAGATGGATGGCCAGAATTTACTTTCAGAAAGACAGGTGGTAAGGGAGGAGGGTGGAGTTTGGTTTAGTGGAAAGGTAGAGCTGGGTGTCATCCGCGAAGCAGTGGAAATGGATAAGATAAGATATACTTTATTGATCCCCCAGGGGGGAAATTCAAGTATTACAGCAGCACAAGACAAAATCAAAGGATATTAAATAGAATAAGATTAAAGAGAAAAATAAAAATTAAAAATAAAGATAATAATAGATAAATAAAATATATAATAAAAGAGTCAGGGGGTTGGAGTATTTTGTTGAGGAGTGAGAACAGAGTCTTGGTGTTACCTTCACTGGAGCAGATCAGGCCGGAGTAGTAATTTGATTTGGTTTGGACGATTGAGTCCTTATAGTGTAACAGGTGAGTTATGTATAGTTCTTTGTGAACAGTGAGACCAGATTTTCGATAGAGTCACTCTAGTTGACAACATTTGGCTTTGATGGATCGGAGTTGGGGGGTGAACCACGGGCCAGATCTAATAAAGGTAACAGAACATGTTTTCACTGGAGCAAGACAGTTGACAATGTTGCTCAAACCATTATTGTAATGAGTAGCCAGTAGCCAGAGACAGAGACAGAGAGTAACATTAAATGAGAGGAGGAACTGGTCAGTTATGAGGAGTTCTTCAGCTGTACAGTTGGAGGGGGTGAGACCAGAGCAGCAGATTAAGTGTGAGTGGGAAAATCATTGAACTGATGAAATCCAAAACTGTCAAGGCAGGATAAAAAGTCTTTGACGGAAGCGTACTATTGTCTACATGTATGTTGAAGTCTCCCACCAATATTACGTTTGGTGAGAGAGTGGATAAGTGGGTGAGGAGAGCAGAGAAGTCATTCAAAAAGTCATTGTGAGGTTTTGGAGGACGGTAAACAGTAGGAATGATGGTGGGAGTGGGACCGGACAGCTTACAGGCTAGGCATTCCTTAGAGCTGAAGGCAAGGAAGAAACGGGCAGGACTTTCCACTTCTCGTAGTGAATTATCGCGTTAAGTTCTGAAAGGTCATTAGATTGTTGCCAGGTTTCAGTTAAAAAGTCAAGCTTATGGTCAGTGACGAGATCCTGGATGAGATGTCCCTTGCTCGTGAGTGAGCGGATGTTGAGCAGATTGAAGTTGATAGCAGAGGTGTCATGTTTAAAGTAGCATTAGCCGATCTAGCGAGGCTTGGTAACATGCTGGGGGGGTCACTGTCCTATTTCCAGCCTCGCTGCCAAGGGAATTAAGTTTTTTGCCCACTTGCTTTCTGCTTGTTGATACCAGCTCTGCCTCTGTGGCAGCTCAACTCCTCTCCTCACCATAGATGCATGATGCATGAGAACTGTGTCTTATGTGTGACAAAGAACAGATGAGGAGAGACTCGTTGAGGTCGAGAAATATCCCAAGCTAAATGACCCATAACGACCCCATCGTGCTGGAGATCAATTCTTAACACAAGAAATCAACTTTAATTAGGGACTGTCGACAAATCATTTTAAGCTAATGCAGATGTGGAGGAAGTACAGATCTTTCAGTAAAAGTAGTGATGAGTTATGGTTGTCAGTTGACGAACTGCAGCGCAACATGTCAAGTGTGTGCTAGGCGCATCACATGACACGCCGAATGGCAGCGGCAACAGTGTGTTTTTAGCTTTAGTGTACACTTGCACCACTCCATTTACTCTTTCCAAGAGTGCTTTTTGAGCTTTGCCTATCTGTGCTTATTAATAGGATCTGCTGTTAAGCCAGTTAGCACAGAGAGTGAAGCCTGATGTTACACCTCCACCCTTCCACTATTCACTCACTCCATCTGCTTCCTTATATTCCTCTCACTAGATCAGCTCTTCGCTGTCCTGTTTTACCGCTGACTATACTACAGTAATACTTACTTAACATAATTTCTATACTGCATTCAGTGTTTTACCATGAATCACACAGTTTTCAGCCAAAGCTATTCTTTCAGTAAGTATACCAAGAATAGCAGCCGCAGCAGATTAATAATGCACTGCCTGTGACTCTGAAATTAGATAGTGTGATTCCAGTTTGCAAAGAATAACTTATCCTGAAACACAAGGTCTCACTCAGAGAGACTGGATGCCTGTCAGACACCCATACAGGTTGTCTGAATTTCCCAACAACTCAACAGAACAGTGTTAAGGTCTACTGGACTATCAGTACCACTAAATGTATTCAAGCCCTACTACCACATACAATTGTAGTCAAAAGTTTACATACACATGTAAAGAACATCTTCAACACAGTCTTGAGTTTCCAATAATTTCTAAAACTCTTACATTTCTGTGATTCAAAAAACATTCAGGAATTTTGGAACTTTTAGCCATCACCTGCAGCTCAAGAAAACTGGTCAGAATGGTCAAGAATCGACCAAAAACCACGGAATCAGGTCTGCAATGAATAAGAAGCGGCTGGAACACAGGTGTCAGTGTCCACATTCAAGCGTGTTTGATATTGCCATGGGCTGAGAGCACTATGCCTACCGTCAAGCCTGGTGGTGGTATTATTATTCTCTGGACCTGTTTTGCTGCGGTGGAACTGGTGCTTCCCAGAAAGTGAATGAAATAATGATGGAGGAAGATTACCTCCAAATTCTTTAGGAAAATATAAAATCAACAGCCAGAAGGTTGGGTCCTGGTAGCAAATGGATGTTTCAACAAGACATTGACCCCAAACACACATTAAAAGCGGTAACAGAATGGCTTAATCAGGCCAGAATTAAGGTTTTTGGATGGCCTTTCCAAAGTCCTGACTTAAACCATGGAGAACATGTGGACTGTGCTGAAAAAAAACAAGTCAGTGCCAGAGAGCCAACAAATTTAGTAAAACTGCACAGATTCTGTCAAGAGGAGTGGTCAAAGATTCATCCAGAAGCTTGTTAATGGCTAACAAAAGTGCCTGTGCGGTGAAGAGGGCCAGGGGACACTGAACTAAATATTAGCCATTGCTGTATGTGTATTTCTGACCCAGCAGATTTGGTCCCAATTTCAAGGGACACATAAATTCCTGAGAGTTGCAGGTGCACCTGGCTTTTAAAAGGAATGGGAGATGATACTCTGATTGGTTGAAAACACACCTGTAATTTATTAATGGACTAAATTCCTCACAGTCCCCTTTTGGAAAAAATGTACTATCAGTAGAAACCACTAACAGCATTTAATTGGGCAAAACAAAGTGAATCTGAGGCCAATTCTACAGTATATAAAAGAGTTACAAGTATTATTAATATGAGACTAGATATCGTCATAGATTTTGGATATTGTAATATCATAAGCACAGTCTTTTCCTGGTTTCAAAAGATGCATTGCAGTAAAGTGATGTTCTATTACTTGTTTTTACTCACTTTGGCATTATATCCACATTACTGCTGATTATTTATCAAAAATCTCATTGTGTAAATATTTTGTGACAGCACTGATAGTCTACCCTGCAATATTGTTGCAATATTGATATCAAGGTACTGCGTCAAAAATATCATATTTGATTTTCTCCACATTCCTCTGCTCTACTGTTAACACAAGTCTACTTTCCAAAGAAACACTGTCTATTGTAGAGTCTGAGTAAATAGTCTTGCTGACCTGGATCTCTGAGAGATGCAACACTGTCTTCTTATAAGAGATCACATCAAAATCCACAGCCTTCCACACAGCATGGCCTAGGAGGCTGCCCACATTCCTCTTCCTGGTGATGACAATCAGGTACATCCCTGTGTGGTATAATTGGTCCATCACAGCTGTTCTACTTAATAGGCTTCAAAGACATGTTCAACAAAGCACCGACAATGCTGTGTCACCACGGTACCTACCTGCTACCAGGCGAATAGTTCCCATGATGCCGCATATAGGCCTGGTGACTGCTGAGGGAGGGACATCTTTTTTACCTGTGAAAGCACCACAATGGTTCAAAAGACTAATAATTTAACTTTCTATTCAATCTGTTTTCTTAGCTTCCACGTATGTGCTTCAACTGTGAAATGTAAGGCAGATTAGGAAGACTAAACAAAAAACAATTCACCATATGCCTTGTTTACCTCTACAGTGAATTGCACAATTACTGGATGAGGTGGAAGCATGTGACTTTACAATGACAGGGTGTTGTAGAGTTTCCTACAAACATCTGAGGAAAGCTAAGGTAGGACAATTGCCCTACTAGGTTTGTGTAAAAGTTGATATTTTACATATATTTTTTAATGCCTGCATTATGTTTTCAGGTTGTCTATATGTCCGTACGTCTGCCCTGTTCTTGACAGTAGATATCTCAAGACCACCTTGAGGAAAGGCACAAATGTCCACTTGGACTCAACAATAAATTTGGATTTTAGTGGCCAAAGGTCAAGGTCATTTTGACCTCACAAAACATGTTTTTAACAAAACCTCCTGCAAAAGTGGTGGTGACATTTTATATTCAAAACATCAAAGGTCAAATCCACTGTGACATTATTGTCATATCTCAGAAGCAGAGGGGGAGACATTTGGTCTGATACTGAATTGGTGACACTCATCTTGGGTGTCCACCTTGAAACTGTGCTGATTGCATAGATCTTCTGTGCTGCTGGGGGGAAATGTTTATGAAGCATCCATGTTTTCACAGACATGTGAAACTGTAAGAGAAACTTGACTGGTGTGCAGAGGCATATAACGGTGGGGCAGTAATTCTAGTTTGCAGTCGATTTCTGTTGATGATCAATCTACAATAATGAGCTTTGTTTGGTTTTACACTATTAAAACACCTCTTGACAGGACTAAGACTGAATGTTTCATTAATATGGTTCCTATATCTCTTAAAGGAGAAGTCTGGTATTTCCCACTTTGAGCCCATTTCTGGGTTGTATATGATGAAGACCAAAATAGTGACGATTGCTCATTTTGGGAGAATTTGGCTATCCCCTGCCTGGCTTAACAGTGCTGCTTATGGCCTTGTGTGAACCTGTCCTAAAACCACCCCAAACATTCTTTTTTAAAGCTCTCAATTGTGGAATTATTTTTTCAGCTGCCTCACACCCGTGTGTAAACTTCCACTTAATCGTTCATTTGACCCTGAATTGTATACACTCCAGCCAACTTGATGGCGACAATGCTCCTTTATGTGGGTGTCGCCAACCGGCAGGAAACCACTGCAATGTAATGGGACACAGAAAAGAAGCAGAAGAAGAAGGCTGGCTTTGTGTTCAAAGGCATCGTACTGCGAAAGTTGTTTACAAGCAAATAATCCATTGTGCAGTTGTTTAAACTTATGACAAAACGTTTTCGTTCGTTTTCGTTCTTCCTCCAGGAGCGCTCACAGCACTGTCGAGCTGGCAATATCGCTGAGCTACAAGACTACAATGACTACCACCTTGTCGTTAACAACCCCCTTTCCATTTCCGGTGGCGAATTACTACCAATGGACAATGAGCCTTCCTATAGAAAACCAATGGATTACACAAAATGTCAAACAAATCATCAGGGAAACCACAGTTTGCTACAATTTTTATGTCAGAACATCAACGAACACCACTGACCACTCGGTGAGTTTCATGGCTTTGAAAACAAACGTTTAGGGTGGTTTTAGGACAGGTTCACACATGGCCATTGGCAGCACTGTTAAACCAGGCAGGGGAAAGCCATATTCTACGAAAATGAGCAATTTAATTTAATTAATTTAATTTAATTTTTTAATTTAATTTATTTTTTAATTTAATTTAAAGCAGCTGTGCGGAACTTTTTACCATTAATAAAACTGTCCCTAGTCCGTATCACCCCCCCTTGGAGATACGCATATTTATTTGAACCCAACAGCGACAAAAAAGCCTTTCTCTATATGGCTATATAGCGTAGCCTAGCTCGGGTCAGACACACAGCGGAAGTCAGAAAACCAGAATACGGCACCCGAGGCGGAAGTGATTCTGCTCACCCGCAGCAGCCGCAGCGATTAAACCACAGAAGAAGAAGGAGCCGTGTTTACAGTTCTTCGAGGAAGCAGTACGCAACGGGCATTGCTGAACACATAACACCTAACAGTTTTACCAGAGATGTATCAATGAGGACTTGGTTGTACTTTTGATGTCATGGCGGATAACGAAGGAGCATCATGTAAAATTATCTGTGACTGTGACCATGAACACAAATATACAGCAGGCAGTTGTCCTCAGTTTATAAGAAATTCAGAGCTACACCAGAACATTTATGAACAGGTCTTACTTTACTACTAACTTGTGTGTAACGTTAGCATGTTAGCATGTTTCCACTAATTACTTGGACTGACCTAACGTTAGTAGCGTTAGCTTTGCAAGCGACAGCTGCAGGTAACAGCTTTGCTGTGTTAGGATTATGTTATGTCTTCACTGTGTACCTTCACATAAAAGAATATTCTGACGATTTGGGAGTTATGCCCTTTCTCTATCATTTTCATATTGAGACAACATGATCAATATCTATTTTGTGTCTGTACGTCCAGTGGCTGGGTCTCAGCCTTTAGCATTGCGCTGATAGAGGGTCAGTACGCCCTGCGCTGTGATCTGCGGAGGGATACAACGGTGAGCAGGCACAGACGTAGCTTGTAAACAAAACTCAGCTGTTTATTTAGCCTAGCGATATCTCCGGATTTTAGCAGCTGCAATGGACGACTTTGAACGAGATTTTGAAGAGTTTCTTGTAGCGGACACAGATCCAGAGCCATACCTGTTTGAGCCGGAGCATACAGATGAGGAACTCCATGTGTTGAATGCTGAGCAGAGATGAGAGAGGCTGAATCCTCCACTACTATTTCCTGCACATCATGTGCTGCCATCGTTGGGGAGATATATCATCAGGAGGAAAACCGCTGCAGCGAGTGCATCACAAGGAATGAAAACTTTGCAGCAATCACTAATCCTGGCGTGATTGAAACTTTTTTTCATGTTGCTAAAATGAACTGGAAAAAACGCTCCAAGCCTGCAGGAGCTGATGGACAGCTTTCAGTCGGGTGAGTAATATCGTCCGTGTCGTCTCTTTGTTTGTTTTTACCCGAGTGACCAAGCGTACCTGTCCCAGAGCCAGCTGTAGCTGTTGCTCACCGGTGTATCCATCCACTCAAGATGTACTGACAGTGCCATGCTAACCGCTGTCTCAATATGAAAATGATAGAGAAAGGGCATAACTCCCAAATCGTCGGAGTTTTCTTTTCACATAATAATGCGGACTCAGCAGATGACTTGTTAACTGTTTATTCCTCCTTACACCGAACGTACACGGCTGCTTCTCATTGTTTCTCAGTAGCACAACGGTTACTACATTACCCAGAATAACTTGAGGCTCACACTACTACGGTAGCCTTAGTAGCTCAAAATACACAACAGATTAGATTAGATCAGAACAGAAACACGACAGGAGAATTTACTGAGTAATGTTGCTGTTTCCAATATTTACTTGGACTGACCTGATGTTAGTTAATCCTCTCGCTCTCCAAAACAAAAGCATGCGGTAATTTCCGGCTTTACGACACCAGGCTGTGGGTGTCATACCGCTTCGACCAAAGGGGCGCTATAATCAACGAAAACGAAATGTTCCGCACAGCTGCTTTAATTTTAATTTACATACTTCATTAATCCCCTGAGGGGAATTATATAAATTAAAATTAAATAAATTAAATTAATCATCAGTATTTTGTTCTGAACCACTCTATTCAATCATAAACAACCCAGAAATGGGACTCAAAGTGCAAAATACCGGACTTCTCCTTTAACCCTTTGGGCCCTAGGCCTTTTTGGGGTATTTTTCCTGCCTTTACTTTTAAGCTCATATCACAGTCATTATAAAGGCTACATGCACATGCTATATCTTGTTTTTTTCAGGACAATCTAGGCTTCTATGCGCCTGTATTTTATATAAATTTTTATATCAATGGAAAAAAATTTTGTGTTACTAAATTCTTACATTTTTACATGTATCTCACCATAGCAAGTTGGAAAAACACATATTCTGCCATATATGAAGTGGGAAGACTCTCTGGAATCTGGCAATATAAGAACCATGATGGTGGGATATTCTGTCACTTCCCAGTTGTCCAAAACATGTGGTTTGTGCCAGGCGAACATAATTGACAGTATTTTTTTCATCATTACAAGAAATTCCATTGACTCATTCACAAGTCAAAAATGTGTTTTATTTGAAGGAAACATGCAATATTTACATCTAAGATAATGGAAAAATATATAATATTATTCCTCACTATATGAAGTGACTGACAACAAGATCTGTATAATGGATTGTAAAGAAATTTGTCAGGTTTTTATTTTGTAGACAATTGATCTGTATTTATAGCATGATGGGATGACAGCACAATGATGTGTTGGTATCACTGGAAAGCTCTGGTCCTGCGCTTTCATGTGATATGTGGCATTTCTGTGCGACCCTGCATTTGTGAGTAATCCATCCAAGAGTAATGTGTGTGCAAAGATGTATGGAAGCTCTGTTATACATTATTTTAACTTAACTTTATCTTTTTTTTTTTTCACTGGGAAAACATTGGACTACAGACAAGTGCTTGGTCTTGTCGGAAAGCTACGGTTCCGGTTCATAGCTTCTCGCTATGAAGAATGGTTGCGGAGAAAATCAATAGAGAAGAACAGATGTGAATTTGGACGAACTATGCATTGTTCAGGCCTATAGGGTTAAATACTGACACTCTGGGCGTCGGTAGCTTAGTGGATAGTGCTGGCGCCCCATGTATAGAGGTGAACTCGCGACCGCTGTGATCTGTATTTATAGCATGATGGGATGACAGCACAATGATGTGTTGGTATCACTGGAAAGCTCTGGTCCTGCGCTTTCATGTGATATGTGGCATTTCTGTGCGACCCTGCATTTGTGAGTAATCCATCCAAGAGTAATGTGTGTGCAAAGCTGTATGGAAGCTCTGTTATACATTATTTTAACTTAACTTTATCTTTTTTTTTTTTTCACTGGGAAAACATTGGACTACAGACAAGTGCTTGGTCTTGTCGGAAAGCTACGGTTCCGGTTCATAGCTTCTCGCTATGAAGAATGGTTGCGGAGAAAATCAATAGAGAAGAACAGATGTGAATTTGGACGAACTATGCATTGTTCAGGCCTATAGGGTTAAATACTGACACTCTGGGCGTCGGTAGCTTAGTGGATAGTGCTGGCGCCCCATGTATAGAGGTGAACTCGCCACAGCGGTCGCGAGTTCGACTGCGGCTTGCAACCCTTTGCTGCATGTCGTCCACCCACTCTCTCTGTCTCCACATTTCACACTGTCCTGTACATTAAGGGCAAAAAGCCCCAAAAAATAATGTTTAAGAAAAAAAAAAAATACTGACACTCACCTCTGTCCATAAAAACATATGTTGACTGTATGTTGAAAACCTGAGGACATGCAGACTGTTTCAAAATGTATTAACCTTTCTTGTTCATTAAGCTTTCCGATAGGATGTATAGTGCAGCACATGGCAATTGATTGCTGGCTGTAAGGTACTTTTTTCTAATGTATTCTGAGAGTATAAATCTATGGTATGCCTAGCTAATGCATGTGGAGTGAAAACAAAGCTCAACAGCCTGGGGTTCAAAGGTGGTGAGAGCTGAGGCTTCATCTGCACATGTCTCAACAACAGCTTAAACCATGTTGTCTTTGTAGTGTCAGTGATGTGGAGTCATTGCACTGTCAAGGACTACCTGTGAGAGTCATCTCATTTGAGACCCTGTCGATTGCCAGCACAGCATCAGCCCCCTCATCGCAGGCCTCAATGAAGAACTTCTCTGGGGTTGTGTGTCTGGAAGAGAACAAGGCAGATACTCAAGTTGAGTTTGTCGTCCCAAGTACTTGCAGCTTGCAAATGTTTAGTTGGGTTCATCAAACAAGCATCACAATGTGCTACACATGATGCTTTGGGAGACTAATGTAGGCTGACCAAACGTCCTCTTTTGCCCAGACATGTCCACTTTTCACGTCCTGTCCGGGGCACCCGGGGGGTGTTTATAAATTGATGATACTGTCCGGCTTTCCTTTAGAACATTATTTCATATTATTTATTTATTTGTCCAGTAAGACTTGAAAAGATAGCTATTATTTTACAAGTTGATTTTTCTAATACAGCGGAGACATTTCTTCAATCATTATTTCATTCCAGTGATTTTACATTTATTTTACATTTATATTTATTTTTGTACAATTGAAACTTGTAAAAAGATTATTATTTTAGGCATAATAAAAGCAAGTTGAGTAACCTCTGAGAAGCCTATCTAAATTTCTGTCTTTGAGAGACATTATTTTGTAATATAACTGAATTTTCTATCCACACATATAACTTTAAATATATTAAAATTACAAGGCATCTTTGAGTAAACGGCGAGTATCATTTAAGTAGGTTATCTTGTGGCTGGGCCGAGTGTCCTCTTTTTTGGAAATTAAAAATATGGTCACCCTACACTAATGTCCTCCTGCTCCAAAACAAAGGTCAGCTGCTTGTGTGGCAGCAGCAGTGATGCAAGCAGCATTACATCACACTTCGCTGTTTTGCAATACAAAGTTTGACATATAAATCATTTAACTATTTCTTGGTAGAATAACTCAAGCAATATGGTTAACAATATATGAAAATAAATAAAGACAAGAATTCCCTCAGAAAAATCCTACAGAGGAGGATACCACTGTGAATGGAGCACATAAGTATCATAGACTCAAATTGTGGCCTTTATTTATGTTGGGAATCAACATATAATTACCTCACACCATGGCACCAAATATGTTGGGAATCAACATATATTTACCTCACACGATGGCACCAAATATGCTGGGGTCAACACACAAGGCTTCACATGGAGGTACCAAATATGTGGGGGGTTTAATTGGCTATCTGAAATAATTAATAATTATTATTAATAATTATGTTAAATAATGCGACTTAATTAACATTAAATCACCTTGTGGGGCACCATTCCCATAAAGGGAAATTTAGTTAAAGATATCAGTCTCATAAAGTAGGCTAAACTATTAATTTGGAGTTTGATTAATGACTAAATTAATGACAACAACCAAAATTAACAGTAATGCCTGAAGGATTTCGGAGTTTTTTGATGCAGCAGAGGTTGACTATTCATTCACTCTTGTGCAACATTAAACAAGACAGCAGGTATGATTCCAAAGAATTGTATTTATTCAGAACTTAGCAAAGCAAACCAAAACACACAAATTCTAACTAACTATATACAAGCTTGGTGTGTGTGTGTGTGTGTGTGTGTGTGTGAGTGTGTGTGTGTGTGTGAGGAGTATCTGGGCCCAGCAGGTTCATATACCTCATAATCTTTAAAGTCTTCTTCCCCAGGTCTGGACTCCAGACAGTTATGTTAAAATGTTGCAGACTGTGTGCAATTACAATAAAGTGTTTGTTTGTAATTTGAAAATATTAATGTCACGTTCAGCATGGTTTAATAATAACTTTAGTCTAACTAGATATTGTGTCCTTTGGTTTAGCTAGTGCTAGATATAGTGGGTATATGGAAAGTTAATGCAAAATTTGACGGTCCACAAACCCAAACTTCATTATTCCTATTAATATTATTGCTAAAACAGACGGCTGTAATCTGCTGTAGACTGAAATGTCAACAGCTTGTCTGCTGCATTCAGTATTTTTTACATTGTCTTTAAAGAGTAACTAAATCCTAAAACCATTTTTTTTAGCTGATAATCATTGTTTCTGGTAGTGAAGTAGTGTTACTGACTGATCCTGCTCAAAATCTTGACAGTTGAAAATCTACATTTTATTTTAAAAATGTGGTGTGGAGTGCCCTCTACAGCTTGAAACCTGGTTACTACATTTGAATTTACATTACATTACATTGGAGGCGAATGACTCTTTTTCAATCAATCAATCAATCAATCAATTTTATTCATAAAGCCCAATATCACAAATCACAATTTGCCTCACAGGGCTTTACAGCATATGACATCCCTCTGTCCTTTGGACCCTCACAGCGGATAAGGAAAAACTCCCCCAAAAAAACCCTTTGACGGGGGAAAAAAAAATGGTAGAAACCTCAGGAAGATCAACTGGCACCACTGCAATACGAGTTAAACTGAGAGACGGTGGAGCACAAAGGCTCCGGAGAAGAAGCAGAGTTAGTGACATCCAGAATGGCCGAGTTAGCAAGATGCAGTAGTAGGAGAGAGAGAGAGAGAGAGAGAGAGAGAGAGAGGGAGAGAGGGAGAGGTGCCCGGTGTATTATCAGGGGTCCTCTGGCAGACTAGGCCTAAGTCAGCCTAACTAGGGGCTGGTACAAGGCAAGCCTGAGCCAGCCCTAACTATAAGCTTTATCAAAGAGGAAAGTCTTAAGTCTAGTTTTAAATGTGGAGACGGTGTCTGCCTCCCGGACCGCAACAGGAAGATGATTCCACAGGAGAGGAGCCTGATAGCTGAAGGCTCTGGCTCCTGATCTACTTTTGGAGACTTTAGGGACCACGAGTAACCCTGCATTCTCCAAGCGCAGAGTTCTGGTGGGATAATATGGCACTATGAGCTCTCAAAGATAGAGCTTGACCATTTAGAGCTTTATAAGTTAACAGCAGGATTTTAAATTCAATTCTGGATTTTACAGGGAGCCAGTGCAGAGAAGCTAAAACAGGAGAAATATGATCTCGTTTCTTAGTTCCTGTTAGTACACGTGCTGCATTCTGAATTAGCTGGAGAGTTTTTAAGGACTTACAAGAGCTACCTGATAATACAGAGTTACAGTAATCCAGCCTTGAGGTAACAAAAGCGTGGACCAATTTTTTCTGCATCTTTTCGGGTCAGGATAGGCCTAATTTTCGCAATATTACGCAGATGAAAAATGCAGTCCGTGAGGTTTGTTTTAAATGAGAATTAAAAGACAGATCTTGATCAAATGTTACTCCGAGGTTTCTTATGGTAGTGCTAGAGGCCAGAGCAATGCCATTGAGAGAAACTATGTCCTCAGATAAAGAGTCTCTGAGTTGTTTGGGGCCAAGAACAATAACTTCAGTTTTGTCTGAATTTAACATCAGGAAGTTGGTGCTCATCCAGGTTTTTATGTCTTGAAGACAATTATGAAGTTTAGTTAATTGATTACTTTCTTCTGGCTTCATAGATAAATACAACTGTGTATCATCCGCATAACAATGGAAATTTACAGAGTGATTTCTAATGATGTTACCTAAAGGAAGCATATATAGAGTAAATAGGATTTGTCCGAGCACAGAACCTTGCGGAACTCCAAAACAAACTGTAGTATGTAAGGATGATTCATTATGAACGTGAACAAACTAAAAACGGTCAGATAAATAAGATTTAAACCAGCTTAGTGCAGAACCTTTTAGGCCAATTAAGTGTTCCAGTCTCTGTAGCAGAATTTGATGGTCAATTGTGTCAAACGCCGCACTAAGATCTAATAAAACAAGTACAGAGACGAGTCCTTTGTCTGAAGCAATCAGAAGGTCATTTGTAATTTTAACTAGTGCTGTCTCAGTGCTATAATGCACTCTAAATCCTGACTGAAATTCCTCAAATAAATTATTATCATGGAGAAAATCACACAGCTGGTCTGCGACTATTCTCTCAAGGATCTTTGAAAGAAAGGGAAGATTAGATATTGGTCTATAGTTGGCTAACACCTCTGGATCCAGGGTGGGGTGGGCTTTTTTAGGAGAGGTTTAATTACAGCTACCTTAAAAGACTGTGGTACATAGCCTGTTAATAAGGATATACTGATCATGTCTAATAAATGAGTGTTAACCAAAGGTATGACCTCCTTGAGTGGCCTAGTGGGGATGGGGTCTAAGAGACACGTTGATGATTTAGATGAAGAAATCACATCTGTCAATTCTTGAAGAGAAATTGGGGAGAAGCAATCTGAATATAAATTAGGTCTTACAGCTGTGTTTGAGGTTAGATAGGTAATATCTGAGGACAGGAGGTCATGAATTTTGCCTCTAATAGTTAGAATTTTGTCATTAAAAAGCTCATAAAATCATTACTGCTAAGGGCTAAAGGAATACAAGGCTCAATAGAGCGGTGACTCTCAGTCAGCCTGGCTACAGTACTGAAAAAAAAACCTGGGGTTATTCTTGTTTTCTTCTATTAATGCTGAGTAATAGTTTGCTCTGGCATTGCGGAGGCCCCTCTTATACGTTTTGAGACTGTCTGCCCAGATTAGACGAGGTTCTTCCAGTTTGGTTAATCGCCGATTCCTTTCAAATTTTCGCGATATTTGTTTTAACTTACAGGTTTGAGAGTTTTACCAAGGAGCGAACTTTTCTACTTTTCGAGGCGAATGACGTCCCTAATCGTCCACGCTAAAGCCTGCCCTCCTCCCTTGACTCCTCCCCTTACTATAAAAGCATTCTGTCCGCAGTTATAAAACTGATAGCGAGTAGGTTGGATCAGAGCAGAGAGAGTAGTAGAGCAGAGAGAACAGCTAGTAATTTGTCGAATTGTATTGTTAGCATAGTGTATTTTAGTGTAGGTTTACAGTTAGTAGTGTGTTTATAGTATTTAGGTTAGTTGGTCAAGGAGAGGCGCCGAGGCTCTGGAGTACATTGTAGCGTCCACCAGGACGTGTAGAATGATGACGCGGTTATTCGGCAACCCACCGTTTATTGCTTCACAGTACAGGTTACTGTTGGCCGTAACCACGCTAAAAAAAAAAACGAGACAAGAACTTAGCCGTAACGTTAGCTCACAAAACATGTACTCCTGCTCTCTCCTCCAGCTCGCACACACACTCAAGCACGCGCACTCACACAGCCCTCATTCCCATCCCACTCCCACTTTTTTTTTTTTTTTTTTTTTTTTTAAATCAAGCTGTGGGCGGAGTTATGCCCAGAGAGGAGGGTTTAGTTCCCCTTTAACACTTACTGAATTTAGTCGTGTGTTACATAAATGAATGTGGTATGAAAAAACAATGCATTTGACTGTCACATATGAAAAATAAGTGTAAATTCAACAGATATGAATATGAGAACTGTGATGTCCACAACCTCTTTTAAACTAAAATAAAGCAGTGACCTGTTGGACATTAAGAAATTTAAATTGAAATGTTTGCATGGGAAAAAAAACACATATATTCATTTACATATCTGTTTGTCTGTGTTAAGTTTTCCTCTAGGTGATCCAGTGGACCAGGTGGACCAGTGGATGATCAGCGTGAGAAGACAGAACTGGACTCCTAACAAGACTTCACATCTGTGCTGTAAACACATTGAGACTCATCACTTCAGCACTGACCTCAGGGTACAGAGACCTTTTTATATACTTCATAAAGAATCTAGAAACTTACTGGTTTAAATTGATGAAGTATTGATAATAATTATTATGTACAATACAACATTTAGAAGATTATTTTATCATTTAGGAGTTTTGTTCACCTAATACTGTAAGTCCATACGAGGTAGTTGTTCTTCAGCTGAAGCAGACATTCATGCACCTATTCTGTCAATCTGCTATATGTATATGATTCATTGTGACCCACCATGTCTTCACAAAAGTGTTTGTCTTCTACCGTAATTCAAAAGGTATCCACATTGTGAAACCTGAATGACCACTACCAAAAGAAGGAAGATCTCATGTATGGAGCAGTGTATTTGGTGCCATTAATTTGGACTGTAGAGAAGGGAGACTGCATGGACAACATCCTGTGCTCTCAAATGGGTTGTGATTATGATGCCAGAAAACCAGTTCAGTAAGTTCAGCTTCCTCCGACAAAACGACAGACCAAGCTTTACCCGTTTTTTTGTTATTCTCTATCCTTAGTATTCAGATTCAGTTTCTTACCTGACTTAATTTCTGCTGTTGTCAGACAGCTGATGGAAGTAGTAACATTTTAAAGAATAGCATTCTTAAAACATTAAATGGGAATCAAGTGATGGATCAACTACAGTATAGCACAGTCACCACCTGCACAGCTGAAGGTATTTCCTAATTTGACATCCAAAGGATCTTCAAAGTTCAAAGTTGGGTTTAGTAATTCATATCGTATGTCCTTGTATGTTGTTTTTTTTTGTTTGATCAAGACCTGTAAGATGTCAGCATGGTACATCTTATGTACATTCGTTTTATTCCAAATTACAGAAATAACAACTGAAAAAAGTGTTTTAACAGTACCGAGTGCATTTTTCAGTAACTACAGAACACTTTTGTCTGGTTCATTTCAGATTAATTGTATGCCTCATCATTTATCTAATAGGACAGTTTGGTAAATTAGTGTTTTTCACTGTCATAATAAATGTCAGAAAAAATACACCAGAAAGCACAAACTGTAATGTTGTTTTATCCTTCATTGTCAAATGTTCAAGGGCGGCAACATTTGTTCTATCATGTATGTTACTGATTTAAGTTAATACAGAAATAGCCCTGTATCAACAAAATCAGGACATGATTTCCATTAAAACCTTTATTGAAAAAAGAAATGCTTTAATTTTAAAAAATGTCATTATCCATCAACAACACCAGGGCGCAATCTATAAAACAATGTGATTAAAGGGATTCATTAAATAATGTGACAGCACAGTGACAGTGTAGCTGTGGATTAAGGAAAAGGTGAACTTAATTGTTACAAGACACTAGGGCTGCTCGATTAATCGAATTTTAATCTAGATTATCAATGATCATAATCAAACGTACCCCAGAAGCGTGTGTGTGTGTGTGTGTGTGTCTGCCCATCAGGGCCAAACTCCGCAGAGAGCAGAGGAGAATTGTAAACGTGCGACCATGTAGAGACAGAAATGACATGCCGTCGTGTAAACAATGTAAGTCATGTGCGCCACATAATCTTTTGCATAATCGTGATTTCAATTTTGACCAAAATAATAGTGATTATGATTTTTTCCATAATTAACCAACCCTACAAGACACGTTTGCAAATAAGATCTTCTTCTTCTTTCTGCTGTTCCCCTTAGGGGTCGCCACAGCAAATCATCTGCCTCCATCTAAACGTATCCTCTGCATCCTCTTCTCTCACACCAACTGACTTCATGTCCTCTTTTACTACATCCATTAATCTCCTCTTTGGTCCTTCTGGCCTGGCAGGTCCAACCTCAGCATCCTTCTAGGGCTGCAACTAACGACTATTTTAATAGTCGACTAGTCGGCAACTATTGAAACGATTAGTCGACTATCGGATAATTATTAAATTTTTCTTAAATTTAGCATGAGGTTGCTTTAACTATGTGGCAAATGATAATAAACACAAGAAAGGTGGGTATTTCAATGAAAAATGCATCTTTTTTTCAACTTTACTGCTGATAGGCCGGTTCATACAAAAAGTAAATAAAAATGTCCTATCTAAAACCAATTAGGCACAGTGCTCGGTCAGGATAGACATAAATCCATAAATAAATAACCCTCTGTCCATTTTTTAAGGACAGACAAATGTGTTTTATAAAAAATAAATAATAAATTAAAATCAAGTAAACATTTTTTCCTGTAAACCAAAGGCAGGCACATTAGCAGCAGTAAAACAGTAAACAAAACAAATATTAAGTGCATTATGTGAAGTACATTCAGTGGTCAACTGCACAGTCTGTTGCAAAAGAACTTTACAATTCTCAACAGTCTGAAATCTAACGGTTTTAACGACTGACGTTTCGTTCAACTGTCCGACGTGCTTTCTCTTTAAATGTTCGTGCATCACCGAGGTGCTGCCGTGACACGCAAGGTCTGCTTTGCAAACCTTGCAAGTAATCTTTTTATTTGCCGTATCCAGGCTAAGATGCTCCCAAACTTTAGAAGTTTTGGTACGCATAGCTGCTGTGTAGGACGCCGCCATTTATGTATTCACAAGTTTCTTCAGAAGCCTATGGGCGCTGCCATGACAGACAACTACTTCCGCTATCCGGCAACCTGTTTCCGGTTCAACGCTACTGCTCACTCAGCCTGCCGGGCAAGCACGAAAGCAACAGTTGAGCTATCGATAAACTAGCACCATAATTTGTATTTTATTGGAAACATGGGTTCAGGTTCAACTTGCGCCATTGTCGGCTGCCACAACAACTCAAAAAAGCTCAAGATTTTGTCAGAAACTGTCTGTTTTGAACACCAGAAACTTCACAAGACATGCCGAGCAAGGAGGAGCGCCGGCTAGCTTAGCTCGCGGCGTTGAAACGAAAATATCCTCCAAAGAAAGTTTATGTTTGCTCTTTTCATTTCATCGATAAAAAGGCCACGGACCTGTACCCCGATCCATGGCGAAAAGCCGGCGTTTACGATGGCTTTCACCGCTAGCTCAACCGTAAACACCGTTCAACCGGAAGTGTTTAGCCGGTTTCTGGTTTGAACAGGAAGTCAGGAATCAAGCCAGAAAAAGGTGTGCTGTGTCCGAAATCATTCACTACTCCCTACTCCCTACTCACTATATAGGGAATTCCCAATATAGAGGACTATATAGTGAGCTCATTAAAACACTTTCGGACACTACTCCATCGCGAAGTTAAGTACGTCATTACTGTCGCACAATTAAAACGAGCCAGAGTGATGTCATCTGGTGGGTTTCCTAAATAAATGATAAATTCATTTGTGTGAGAAAAAACTCATACTGAGCGTATTTTCCCACATGAATTAATACAAAAATAAATACACTACTACACTATTACTTACATTTGTATGTATTTCCCATATTTCCCTGCTGCAACGGGTGCTCCTCCTCATTGTCCACCACGTCTGCCGTGTGTTATTGGCGCCTCCGCAATGCATCACGGTACATATTGCTTGGTTAGTGACCATCGGTTGTACACTACTTTTTGCACTGCATTGTGGGATATTATGAGTCCACTATATAGGGTATATTAATTTACACTAAACATTCGGACAGCAGTACAAAATGGCGAACACACTATTTAGTGAGTAGGGAGTGATTTCGGACACAGCCGTGGATACATTACCGCTCGGCAGAGACGCTATTGCGCATGTGCGACTCTCGGCAGAGATTGTAATGAAGTGACATGCCTCACTCCGTTGAAAAAACACGTCTGGCGACAATTGACTATTTCTATTATCGATTTTTGTCGACAACGTTGACGAATCGTTACAGCCCTACATCCTTCTACCGATATATTCACTATCCCTCTTCTGAACACATCCAAACCATCTCAGTCCGACCTCTCTGACTTTATCTCCAATACATCTAACATGAGCTGTCCCTCTAATGTACTCATTCCTGATCCTATCTATATCCTATACCTCCACAGGTATATCATCAGGACCAACTGCCTTTCCACTCTTCATCCTCTTCAATGCCCTCCTCACTTCATCCTTACTAATGTTTGCTACTTCCTGCTCCACAGTGGTCACCTCTTCTTCTTCTTTTTTTTTTTTAAAAAAAAAAAGGTATTTTGGGGGGCTTTTTAGCCTTAAATGGATAGGACAGATAAGCATGAAAGGGGGAGAGAGAGGGGGAGTGACATGCAGCAAAGGGCCACAGGCTGGAGTCGAGCCCGGGCCGCTGCAGCAACAGCCTTGTACATGGGGCGCCTGCTCTACCTGCCTCTCTCTAGCTACGTCGTAGGGTACGGGGCTACGCAGAAGGCTCGCCGTAGCCCCCGGCGTAGCCTGACGTGCACCTCCCCAAAAATGTAACTACACGTCGAGGCGACGCAGACCCAGCGCAGACCAAGAGGGCTGTGATTGGTTTGCTTGGTAGCAACGCATTTCCGGTTCCGTATTTCCAGATTCCGCCATCCCCGCCATCTTTAAACATCTTCTGTTGCAATGTAGATGTTGTAGTATTAAGGGCCATTTATGCTCAACGTTCAATATGGATATGGATATGGACGGAGCCGTCTGTCTGTGCTCCGCGTTCATTTCTGACTGGAAAAGCCAGAAGCTAAACAAAGAATCAACTAGAGACGACGATAACTACTCAGGAAAGGAACGCAGCCTCCTACTGCTCTGGCGGTGAATTGCACCGCGACGAAACGGAGTGATGGAGAAGTTCCAAGGGTTCACGACAGCGTCACGGCAACTACGTAGCGACTTCGTTGAATCAACGCAGGACCATAAATCAGGCTTAAGCCACCAGCGCCCCAGCGGTCACCTCTTCTACTCTTTGTTCTCTCTCATTTTCCTCAGTCATCAACTCTTTCCATCTTCCCATCACATGTGTGGCACCTGTCAATACATTCCTATCTCTATCCTTAAATCACCCTAACCTGTTGCACGTCCTCCCCATTTCTATCTCTTTGCCTCACCAACCTGTATCAGTCTCTCCCTCCTTACTGTCCAACCTATCATACAAGTCATTGTACGCCCTTTGTTTGGCCTATGCCACCTCTATCTTCACCTTACGCTGAATCTACCTGTACTCCTGCACTTCCTCATTCCACCACCAGGTCTCCTAATCTCTAAGCCTGTTTCAGCTCCTCCCAGAAAACCACAAAAACCCTCTTCCCTTTTCAGCTTCCACCACTTCGTCCTCTGCTCTGCCTTTGTCCTCTTCATCTTCCTCACCACCAGTGTCATCCTACACACCGACATCCTATGCTGAACACTCTCACCTACCACGACTTTGCAGTCACTGATCTCCTTGAGATTACATCATCTACACAAGATGTAGTCCACCTGTGTGCTCCTACCTCTGCTCTTATAAGTCACCCTATGTTCCTGCCTCTTCTGGAAGAAAGTATTCACTACAGCCATTTTCATCCTTTTTGCAAAGTCTACCACCATCTGTCCCTCTGCGTTCCTTTCCTGGATACCAAAACTGCCCATCAATTCCTCATCACCTCTGTTCCCTACCCCAACATGTCCACTGAAGTCTGCATCAATCACCACCCTCTCACTTCTGAGGATATTCTGCATCACATCATCTAACTCACTCCAGAATTCATCCTTCTCTTCTAACTCATATCCTACCTGTGGGGCATGACTACGAACAACAAACAAAATTGGTCCATGCTTTTGTTACCTGTAGGCTGGATTACTGTAACTCCCTATTATCAGGTAGCTCTATTAAGTCTTTTAAAACTCCCCAGCTAATTCAGAATGCAGCAGTACGTGTCGTAACAGGAGCTAGGAAATAAAATGATATTTCTCCTGTTTTAGCATCTCTGCCCTGGCACTATGCACTGATGGTATAATTGCTGTGAAAATGTACATCATGCGAGATATTGATGCTGCGTTCAAGCCAAGTTTTTGAGCCCGTAAGTCACCACTTCATAGCGTTCCAGGCAAGTCATGCCAAACTGTCAAAGCAACATGTCGGACCATGCGGGGTTTATGTTTATGATCACTTCTATCCCCAAAGGTGCCGGTTCCTTCCTCATTTGAGCGAAACGGAGGAGAAGAAATGGCGCATAAGATCACAGATGCTATTATACTTTTTATTTTACATTATCTGTGTGTTTGGAAAAATATTTTGTATTGATTTATTCATGCACTGGAAACTAGCTGTCAGAGCGGCTGCCAATAATGCGTTAATATTAGGGTTATTTTTTGGCTATTTCTCACTGTGTATCACCTGCATCAACACCGCATCCATGGGGCTGCCATTGTTGTTTAGAGGAGTAAGGTAATTGGTTTAGAGGGCTGTGTGACATCAGAAAGTATAACTGGGAGTACATCGATCTGGTATGGGTTCACGGGTGGTAAGTTACAGATTTGACTGCTGTTCCAGTGCACTTTCACGGGTAGAAGGTTGTAAAAACACGAGTTACGGGTTGCCTGGAACGCGCCATAAGAGTACAGGTAATTGTGGCTTCCTGAAAAGGTTGTCACCCAGCCTACACTATTAGCTTGCCTTTGTTCTTGCAGAGCACACACATTGGGCCTCATTCACTAATATGTGCATGGAAATGTTCTTACTTTGCACACAAAATCACCGTGGGATTCATAACACCTGCGCACCGGCCAATTTTGTTCTCACCACCCTGCGTATGTGTGTGAAGCAGAATCATTCTAAATTGACAGGTGCATGCTCACAATTTGGGATTAGCATACTACCACGCCCCCATTTCTCCATATAAGAAAACCGCTTGCCTAGAGTTGATTAATGAATGAAGGTTACGTGAGGAGAGAAGTAGTAAATTTCACAGTTTGTTAGAAGCGATGGCGCCGGGTGTTACAGGAATACCATGGGTCACTGCAAGATTGTGGAGGACACAGCATGCCAGGATGATCTTGCACACCTTCTCAGGGGTATAAAATATTTTGCCACCGGCTGAATCCGATCCAAACACATCCAACGGCCTTAAGCACGCCAAAAGTGCGCTCTACGGTGCATGTGTGGGCATGTATGTTATTATAGCGCACCTCTTGAGGAGTTTCAGGGTTTGCGTATGGTATCATCAGCCATGTTTTAAAGCTATATCCCCGGTCACCCAAACAATATAACATTTTAGCATTAACGGAATAGAGACTTACTAAAAATACTAACTAAAAACAATTGAAAGAAAAGACTAGAACAAAAGATGCTCACAAACAAGCCATCCACTTCTCACATCCCCTGCCTCCAAACGCATTCCCACTGTATTGTTTTGCAAAATAAATTAATTGTGGGTGCCTCCTGGCCAGCGGGCCACAGTGTTAAAGATATGGCAGTCGGCATGACAGATCATCTGCACATTGATGGAGTGATAGTTTTTTTCTGTTCATGTTGTTAATATTTTAATTGTCACAATGATGAGGGTGAACGTGTATCAATTTCATGGTTATTTAATACATTTGGCCAATATATTAGTAAATTAATGATTTTTAAAATGTTAATTCAATCTCTTTTTTATGAATGTGGTTTTATAGACTCTGCATGTACTTAAAGGTAGGCTATGTGTTTGCATTTTCTAAGTCAGTTCAGGCAGTTCTAAATTTGTTCAGAGAGTAAGAACAAATTCGGGTAAGAAAATATTGATGAAACCTGGATTTGTGTGTTAAACGATCATACACACAGTTTAAGCACAGATTTGTGCGTACGCACTGTTTGTGAATGAGGCCCAATGCCCTGTCATTTTTTAATGACGGCAACTTTTTGAGGGCAGAGTTCCGCGTTCACTTAAAATTGTTCTAAGCTTAAACATCTTTTTAAACATTAGTGTTTGGTGTCAAAAAAAGGAAAATCCATGGCACTCTTCTTTAAATGTGTCTTTAAAAAAAGCCTCCAAAAAATGGCTGTTTCATTTAGATAAAGTTAAAACATGATGAAAGTGGGTTATTGTTAAACAATTAAATACAGAAAAAAACACTGTATCTGTAATGATAGAAAAAAATAAATAAATACAAAATAAAAATACAGATGCAGTGTTTTTTCTTTTTTTCTGTATTTAATTGTTTAACAATTGGTGGAGCCATCTACTGGTCATGATCTGTTATTTCTCATGTTTCCATTGTCCTCCTCCCTACCCAGGTGATTCCAAATCATCCTATGGAAGGAGCTCCTCCTACCTACTAGGGTTGGGAATCTCTCTGTGATAGACAATTCAATACATATCTAGATACACAGGTTACGATACGATTCAAAAACTATATATTTTTAATAGAGAATGATTCGATACGATTCGATACAGTGTAGGACCGATGCGATTCAATACAGTGTAGGAATGATACGATTCGATATGATTCTATGGTTAACATTTGTTGATGTAGACATTAATCATACATTATAAAATAAAGAATTCTATAAAAGTGACATTCTTACAGTATTTTCAAATTAATTATTAATAAAATAAAAAGACAAACAACAACAAAATCACATGTCTAAAAATAAATACATTTGACATGGACCAAAAAATGACTTGCTGAATGAACATCATTTTGTTGGATGGGATCAATATAAAAATGAGAAGAAGTTTTAAACTTTAAGTGAAGTGAACTTCAACTAAAATTTAAATGTTTTAAACCTACTTGTGTTGTTTTTATTGTATTGTCTGTGTTTTTGTATGTATGTATGTTATATGGACTTGACTTGACTGGAATAAAGTTTATAATAACACAGTACAATATAAACATAAAGCAGAATAAAATAATAACATGCAATGTAGGGGCAGAATCTGACATCTCCTGTTATTATACTGAACAAAAATATAAACGCAACACTTTTGTTTTTGCTCCCATTTTTCATGAGCTGAACTCAAAGATCTAAAACTTTTTCTATATATACAAAAGACAATTTCCCACAAAAAATGTTCACAAATCTGTCTAAATCTGTGTTAGTGAGCACTTCTCCTTTGCCAAGATAATCCATCCCACCTCACAGGTGTGGCATGTCAAGATGCTGATTACACAGCATGATTATTGCACAGGTGTGCCTTAGGCTAGCCACAATAAAAGGCCACTCTGAAATGTGCAGTTTTGCTTTATTGGGGGGGGGGTCTGGGGGGCATCAGAAAACCAGTCAGTATCTGGTTTGAATTAGTGTTTGGCGCTTTGCTTTTACTTGACAGTTAGTGTAGACAGGAAACATTATGGAGATGTGATATGCACCACACCCAAGCAGAGACAAGGTTAATCTTGAGTGCCAACACATTATGCCCACACTATTCCCAGACTGCCAGGCGCAGTGACACTCCTAGGGCTTCCTCTGTGATCAGGTCACAACCTGTAGCTCAGACCTATAGGAGCTGTGACTATTGTAAACCACTGTTAATAAGAAAGAAATCTGTGATCACAAAAGGGGTGGTGGAATAAAATGAAACAGCACTGTATTGCGACATTTTGCATGGCGCCATTGTATCAATGCATGGTCGCCACGTATCGATCTTTTACATTATTTATTTTTGCAAATAAACATTTCAATACAACTTTTGGTAGTAGAAAAATAAAATCAATTGCTTTGATTTTTAAAATACTCTGGGAAAAATACAAACATGAGGGCTCACCTTACACACCACTATCCAGGGATAGTGTTAGCTGTTGACGGCCAAGCTAACTCTAAACCCACTCCGCCAAAAAAAAAAAAAAAATCTCAACTAAGACTGGTCATACTTAGCTTGAAAAAATTACCATCTACCTCTGAGATAGCTAAGAAAATAACAGTCCACAAGCAATACATGAAAGTCACACCAGCTGGATACCTGCATGTTTAGTGTCTCACTCACATGCTTAATCTGGCCTTGCAGAAGGTGTTAAATCTGCTAACAGCTCAGTTTGTCAGGTGTATGCAGCATTTCTGACAGGTTTTTATGACAGTGTTGATCAGTCTGCCTGCTTTGCATCACATTTTGCTGCAATAAAAATGTCAGATGAACAAACTGAAAACTTCTGATCACGTAAATCTGATGTTGACAAACTTTTCCTTTGAGAAAATAATTTGCAGGATATACAGTAAAAAACCACAAAATATTTTGCAATTTCTTTTACTGCAATACTCAGAATATCACAATAATATCATACCGTGGGTACTCTGGCAATTCCCACCCCTACATCACAACCCAACCATTTGATGTTTTGTAGGCAACGAGGGGGCAGTGTGAGCATAGAGACTGCTGTTTAACCTCTGGATGCAGGATCCCACCCATAATATCCATCCTGCTGCAGTGGCATGAAGCAAGGAACTAAAGTTGATTTCATAAAGCCTTTTTGATAAGGATCCTAACAAAGTGAAGTGACCTGGGAGTATGATGTTTTTTGTACCAAGGAAAAGTCATTAGCCATGTTTCCATCAGCCTGTTTAGATGCGTATCTAGAAGTATTGCATTGGAAAATTATGACGGAAACACCAAAAATAAAATTAAAATCCCCTGATTCGCACAAACTAAAATACGCTAGCTTTAGCCGGGCTTTGGTTGATTCGAAAAAATGTTCATTCGCAAAACAGGGGATGGAAACAGTTATATTTGAATTAAGTCTGACGTAGCGCACTTTACTCCTTGGTGATATCCACACTCCGGGTCGGGAAGGCGGTAATGCATTTACAAGTTAGTTGCCAACTGCCAGAAAACGTAGAAGAAGAATAATGCAAGACTTGTTTTGTTTCTAGTTCTGCGGGAAACTCACACGAGTTTGTAGTTTTCACCAAAGTCTGTAGGATTCGTATTTCTTTTAATGCGCATTTCCCAAATATTCAAATCACTTTTGGATGGAAACATAGCAATTGTTTGCAATTGTTTTTTGAAATATTCAGATGCAGTCAGAATCCCCACTGCCTCTGGATGTACATTGCAACAATTCAACTCAAATAAGTAGTAAAATGGGGAATCCCTGTTACAAAGAGGTCGAACAGCAGCAACAGCTTAAGCATCACACAGCTCGTTGGGGTTTAAATCCCTGTAGCAGAAGAATGTGCTGTAGTGATACACACACAAACACCCTATTGTTGGCCTTTCATAACTTCAACAACACTTAGAATGGCTGTGCTACACCAACACAAAGTAGTATTACTGACACACTAAGTATTTAAGAACCTCAACAAACTGTTTGCATGGTTTAGCACAGTTACTACAAACATTGTGGACTGGAACTTTTTCTAAATGAAACTGAATTCAGATAATTTGAGATTTTCCCCCTAAATTTCAAAGAAACCAATAATCTTGAGTCATTTAGTGCAGCATGAGATAAGATAAGATAAGATAAATGCTGAGGTCATGTGTCTGGATTTTTTATACACATTATACAAATATTTACAACGATGTCAGGGTGTATCAGGTGGATTAATAGCTATTTGACTGATTAATATACATATTTAACCTATAGGGGCTTAGAATTAGCCTTACAACCTCTTTTTGTTACTGTGACCGGCATATAACACAATACAATTACAAAGTAGGTACAGGTGCTTTATGAATACTGTCAAAGTATCAATAGCTCAAACCACAAAGAAATGCAAACACTCCGTATTCAGAAACTGTGCCTTTCAATGAGCCGTAACGACTTCCCTTTAGTTGTAATATCAGAAGAAGGGCTGCCCACATTAGTCCACCAAACTAAGTCAACCAGAAAGGTCATTAGTCGTCAAGATTTCATTATTTGCTTATTCAGTCATTCATTCATTCATTTTCCGTAACATTTTCCACTGATCCTGTTGGGGGGGGGGCTGGAGCCTATCCCAGCTGACATTGGGCGAGAGGCGAGGTAAATCCTTGACAGGTCGCCGAATTATCGCAGAGCTGTCATGTGGAGAGAGACAACCATTCATACTCACATTCACACCTACAGGGAATTTAGAGTCACCAATAAACCCAACCTGCATGCCTTTGGATTGTAGGAGGAAGCTGGGGTATTTGGAGAAAACCCACACTGACATGGGGATACACGGGAAGAACATGCAAACTAGAGTTGGGCGATCTTGTCCATATCTTATCGTCCTATCGCCATCTAGTGAAATCGCGCATTAGTGTTGAGCGGGCAGAGGCGTTCATCTCCCCCCACCATCCGCTCTCTCACTAAGCAGCCTCCCTCTGTCTCCTCTCACTCAGTCTTGTTCAGGCTCAATCTCGTCAGCATGCAAAACACACGCGCTGTCTCCCCCCAACACACCTTACGATTGCTTCGTCATTTAAAAAAGATATCGTGAAACAACACTTCTATCGCGGATGGGCAATCAGATCGCCCATCATCACAACCCTAATGCAAATTCTGCGCAGAAGGGCTCCCCCACCCTGGGTTCGAACCCTCAAACCAGGAACCCTCTTGCTGTGAGGTGACAAAGCTTTTTTTTTTAAAAACAAACGTGAAACTCTATTAGAAGCTGCACCTTGTCAAATTAAATCAAAACCTATATCAGTAGACCATGTGGGAATTTAATCTGAAAGGACAGACACAGGAAGTGGCCATTTTCAGCAGTCAGACAGGAGCCAGGTTCATTTACAGGGCTAGTGCCAGTTGTTAGACAGGCTAGTTAATAACAAGTCAGACAGGAAATCCAAAGTGTGGGACCATTTTGAGAAGGTGATGAACAAACCCAAGGTGATATGTCAACTCTGCAGGAAAACATTTGCCTATCATTCATCGACTACAAACATGACATATCATCTGAAACATGCAAGTAGCTACGTGCCCATTAGCCACTTAACACAATCATTAATGCTTTGCTGACAGCATAATTAACAGGCTGCTCGCTTAGTATTGGATGTGCTGATCACTGGTGACACAGAGGGAAGTCTGCATCTCATTTATTGTCCACAAACAAGGTTGCATGGCAACATCTTCAGAACAAAACAGAACAGGCTGCAGTCAGAGGATATTTAAACTCAGCCCTGTGCAAGACTGACTGTTCTCTGTCCTAGGGCAACTCTTTTTTACGTTTTGATACCCTGTGTGCTCTTTACCCTGTGTGCTGCTATCCAATGCTGCTGGAATCTTAATTTCCCTGAGGGAGTCTTCCCAAGGGTTTAATAAAGTTCTAATCTAATCTATGATACTGAATCCCAATCTCCTTATGGCTGTTTCATTGGAATGTGAGAGAGCATGAATAGTTACTGAGTAGCAAGTGGCATCATGTATGGTAGCCTCGGCCACCACTGTTTGACTGTGTGTGTGAATGGGTGAATGTGACATGTAGTGTAAAAACCTGACACAAGTGCAGTCCATTTACCATTTATTGACCCATCAATGGACTGCAGTGTTTCTAGCTCCACCTTTAAGTACCACATCTGTGTGCTAGGTACCCCAACATAGGGGTGGCCAAAAATGAGGACAATGAGGAACAATTCCATTGATACCATCCACAACTTTTCATAGTGGGAACAGAAAAATGCATACCTTACTGAACTGAACTGTACCAGACCGCTTGGTGGAAACCGGGCTAAAGATGCCTAAAGCACAGATGTGGAAGACCTGGAAACCCTGACCAATGAGAGCAGGCTGGGCCCTCTGGAAGGGGGGCTTAAAGAAATAGGTGCTAAAACAGAGCATTTCAAGGAGAGGGTGAAAACTATTCAGGCAGACAGTATGAGAAAAATAACGTGTTTTTTTTTTTAACATAAACGCATGTCAACAAAGTCTCGTAGAACTCCAAATACAAGTATGAACCTAAAAATTAGCATATTATTGGAACTTTTAATTCTCATCTCAAACGTCCGTGGTGGCTGAGGAACACTCTATCCTAACAACCTGAAACTGTCAGGGTAACAATGATCGTTTCACTGACTCAGTATAGATGGGATGAAACACTGGTCGGACCAGGTAGTTCGCCCTTTGAAAAAGGTGCCATGTTTGAACAAGGGTGTGTCTGGAAAAGTTCAACTGTCTGTAATGCTACGGGCCTAGATTGCAATAGATAACATTTATTTTCACCAAATGTGCTCGGTTACTACACAGTCACTGTCATGACTAATGGCTTAATAAACTTGTGTTTCATAGAAAAGAGTGTCACAAAACAACTATCACATGCCACCTTAGAATGGAACTAACAGTATATCCCGGTTTAAAATATACGAAATAAAGCCATGACCAAGCCTTGCTGCTAGCTAACTTAGCGTTAGGTGAACTAACTTTGAGCCGCCCTGTTTGCACTTAATAAAACCCCTGTTGGCGATTTAAAGAAATGAAGCATTTGACAGCCGTATACACTTCCTATCAAGTCTAGCGTTTCATGCTGATGCCAAGATGTTTTCTTCATAATGAATGAATGTGGTGTGAAACTTGACTGGTTCCTGTTCTAACGTTACCCTCCGTTCCTGTCAGCGAACTTCAGCCGCTATGTCATCAGTGCTATTTCTCAGCTTCAGCTTTACCTCATTCACAAGCTCTGGCTCGTGCTCGCCTTTTATCACATAAGAACATTGGGAGACAGATTTAAAAAACATTAACTATGTTATATGTACTTACAAATTGTATCTCTCGTAGGCGGTCGCCATCTTCGCTCGGTCTACCTGACCTCAGTGACGACAGCAGTGAGATTGGGCTCTGTGTGCGTTGCCAGATCGACGTTGTAAACCCATTGTTCTTAAGATGCAGTTTTCACCTCCAACTCTAGAGAACCTGGCACCCATGAAAGGCTTCTTCTTCTTCTTCTTTTTGTTTTACGGCGGTTGGCATTCAGCAATACGTGCATTACCGCCCCCTTCTGCTCTGGAGTGTGGACCAGACAATAGGCCCACCCCACAACACACATACATCCACACTCACACTCACACTCACACACACACACACACACACAGACACAGACACACACACACACACACACACACACACACACACACACACACACACACACACACACACACACACATTTAGTCCTATCCTATATAGCTACACTATTCCTAACCTACCTTATACCCTATTAAAAAAAAGCCCTGTGTCTCTTAAAAACTTCACTACTACCCTGACTCACACTCTTTCACTCATTTCCATTACACCTTTTAAATTAAGCTCTTGGACCCCTAACTCCCTCAGACTATTCCTCATCACCTCTCTCTGTGCCCCATATGCCCTACACCTCAAAAGTACATGATCCACTGACTCCTCCTCTTCCTGACACCTCTCACACAGTCCTGTCTGATGCTTCCCTACCAGTTTAAGTGACTTATTAAGTGAACAGTGCCCTAGCCTTAACCTCATTATCACAACTTCCTCTCTCCTGTGCCCCATACCTGCCCTAGTGACCCTGATGCTGTTTTGTATTTGAAATAAATGCCTCCCTTTGCCCTCTCTGTCCAGCCTCTCTTGCCACATTTGATTGGTTTCCCCCAAATGACACTCTTGACCTCCGCCTTACTGATACTTCCTTCCATTTCTATTCTTCCTTTCCTTAACGCCCTCTTTGCTAACTCATCTGCCCTCTTATTCCCTCTCACCCCTACATGTGCTGGTACCCACATAAATTTAACCAGACCCCCTCTATTCACTATTCTAGTAAGTGACTGCAAAACTCCATATAAAATGTCTTGTCAGCTATTAGAATAAAATGATTTCAAGCTTGCTACAACTGATAAAGAATCTGAGCAAATCAGTACCTGGGTGTGTCTAGCCTCTTCCACCCATCTTAATGCTGGTTGTTTTTTTCTTCTAAAAAGGAGATTGATTATTTGCTGGCATTTACTGTTGCTTGTATACATATACATTTAAAAAAAAAATTCATATCATGTAAAAACTTTGATGTACCTATTAATTGAATGTTATCGCCCTCTGACAGGTGAGACTCATCAAAAAGGTTGAGCCCCCTAGTCCTCGGATTGGTCAGCTGCACCTACCGGGGATGTACATATATGTAGGGCAGAGATGTTTTCTGATATGTCTGATGAAGGTCACATCGACCGAAACGTTACGCTAATAAATGTTTGACTGAGAGCGATACAGTGTGCGGGAAACCTTTCTTTGATTTTGGGACCCATCTTAATGCCAGCAGCACTGCCAGCAGCACTGCCAGCATCTCCACCGTGTAGACCCCTAACATATTTGACAACCTTCTATTTATCCCAATTCCCTTTGCTGGCACAGCCACCCCAAATCCTGTCACTCCCGTCTCAGGTTCTTTAGCTCCATCAGTACACACCTTTGCAAAATCACTATACATTCCCATTGCTTGACATTTAAAAGCACTTACCAAGTATATTTGACCTTTTTCTTTTCTTTTAAGCTCCAACAAATACAAGTCTATATCAGGCAACACAAGCAACCATGGTGGTATCGCTGGATACACTACTGTGGGGCTTATCCTCACTCCTAAGACTCCCAGTTCATTTGCCATCATTCTCTACCCACCCAAAATTTTCCCCCTGACTTTTCCCATTCTCCCAGCACTCCTGCAGATCTTCTTTAGTCGGGTGAGAATCACTGTGTCCCTGCAAATGTGCCCTGTAATTCACCATCAGCTGCTTCCTTCTCAGCCCCAGTGGCATCTCTCCCATCTCTACCTGTAGAGCAGGTACTGGCGTTGTTTTAAAAGCCCCACTGCACACTCTCAATGCCTGTGCCTGAACCACATCCAACTTTTTAAGATGAGACCTGGCAGCTGATCCATAGGCAATACCGCCATTTTTAAACACCGATCTTATCAGAGCCACATATATTCTTTTTAGTGCTGAGCAACTAGCTCCCCATTCCCTACCTGTCAGACATCTCAATACATTTATCACTTTTTTCATTTTTCTTCTATTCTGCCAATATGACTTGCCCATGTTAACCGTGAGTCAAATACTACTCCCAAGAATTTAAATGTTCCAACTCTTTCTAGGTCATTCATACATCCTTAGTTTCATTCCCTCCTCTATTCTTTTCCTGCTGAAAAAAACTGTCTGGGTTTTCTCCACTGAGAACCGACACCCCCAGTCCCAACCCCACTCTACCATCTCATCAATAGCCCCTTGCACTTTGCCAGTTACATGTGCGATATTCCTTCCTCTTTTCCACAGGGCCCCATCATCCGCAAAGAGGGACATACATATATCTTTTGGCACTTTTGAGAACACATCATTTATCATAATAGTGAAGAGTAACGGACTAATCACACTACCTTGAGGAGTCCTGTTCTCAACTGCATATTGACTTAATAAATCTGATGCAACTCTTACCTGTATTTTCCTTCCAAACAGAAAATCCTTTCTCCAATTAAAAACCGTCCCTCTTACACCCATCTTGCACAGCTTTATCAACAATCCTTCTTTCAACATCATGTCGTAGGCTTTTTTGATGTCAAAAAACACTGCAACTACTGACTCTTTATTTGCCTGTGCCTTTCTTATCTCAATTTCTAACCTAATCACTGCATCCATTGTATTTCTTCCTTTTCTAAAAACCACTTTGATAACTTGCCAGCATTTCTCTCTTCTCAAGATCATACGATAACCTCTCTGTTATCATCCTTTCCATTATTTTGCACAGATTTGATGTTAGCGCTATTGGTCTATAGCTAGTGGGTTGTGAAGGATTCTTACCAGGTTTTCTTATAGGAATCACTACTGCCTCTTTCCATGCACTTGGTAACCTTCCCTCTTTCCATACTTTGTTATAAAGTTGCAGCAACTTTAATAACGCTCCTTCCCCTAGGCGTTTTAGCATCACATAACATATCATATCTTTTCCAGGAGATGTTGGTTTTGATTTATTTATTGCCCCTTGTCAATTCTGCCAATGTAAATGGTTCATCAGTTGCTTCACCCGTTTCTTCCCTCCTGTCTAACACACCTGGATACTGAATCATTGTTCTCTCTCTCCTCCTCCTCCCCTCTTCTGACAGGTTATCTGTACTATGTATCTTTGCAAATGCCTTTGCCATGATATCTGCCTTATCTCTGTTGGAGACTGCTGTTTCCTCCCCAGACGTCATGAGTGGATAATCCCAATCCCAATTACTAACTCCAGCAATGGAGCTAGACACTAAAGTAATGCCTAATGCTGACTCAGTACCTGCAGTTATGTTCACCCTGGTTCCTCTCCCATCATTCATACATACCAAATTCCTTTCATCCATCAATTCTTCAACTACTTTCCCATTTGAGTCCGTTTGTGAGCCCCTCCACACTGTACTGTGGGCATTAAAATCTGCACACCATATTATCTTTTGTCTGTCTTGTCCTGGTATCCCCAGTAGTTGATCCAACTCCGACCTTTTACATGGATTATAATAGTTAATTATAACCACCTTCTCCCCTCTCCCCCACACTTCCACCACAATGTATTCTTGATCATCCCCCTTTTCTAGCACCCTATACGGAATATCTTGCTTGATGAATGTAGCACACCCTGCACCTCCCCCCTGATTTCTGTCTCTCCTTATCACTGTATACCCATGTACCACAAAGTCTAAGTTTGATTTTAGCCAGGTTTCTTGAACACACACTATATCCGGTCTTACAGCCATTTCCTTAATGAACTGCTTGAATTCCTGGCCACTGGCCAGTAAACTCCTAGCATTCCATTGTAAAAGAATTACCATCAGTAATATCAACCCACCCATGATGCATCCAGACTCAACTGATTAGTAAGGTTCTCCCTCACTTCTTCCCATGTCAGTCCCACTAATCCTAAATGACTTACTGCTGCTTTGACAATGAGCTGAATTTTAACATTTTTTGATTTTATTTCGGCTGTACTGTTGACCACTCCTGCAATGAATGTCACCAAGTCCCTTTTGTCCACATACATCCTGTCAGTTGTCCTTTGTTGTGACTCTTGAACTTCCACAGCTCTCTGCTCGTTTACATCTCTGTTCTGTGGTCTCGACACTCTCACAGCTTCTGCATAGGTGATTCTTCTTTCCACTCTTACTTTTTGGATGTTCGTTTCCCTTCTCATAACCTCACACCCGCCATATGCCACACTGTGAGCTCCTCCACAGCTACAGCATTTGGGCTGCACCCCTGTTCCGCATTTCCCATACTCATGGCCGCCCCCACACCTTGCACACCTCCTTTTCTCTTTACAATTCATGGCAGTGTGTCCAAACCTTTGACACTTAAAGCATCTTAACGGTTTTGGCACATACACTCTCAATGGGAAACTCACAAACCCCAGGAGCACTCTCTTGGGCACATTCTCTCCTTCAAACTGAATCATTACTGTCTCACTATCTTTTTTCACTCCCTCTTTTGTTGTTTTGAACCTTTGTGCTTCCTTCACCTTTCCACCTTTAAGACTACTCTTAAGCTCCTCCATCCCCACACTCATAGGCACCCCCGTTATCACTCCTTTACATCCTCCACCATTTTGTGCTCCCACCCTCCCAGTGCTGACCACCTTGTTTTCCCTATCTCTTTTAATTTTAGTGCTTTTCTAGTTTGTTCATCATTATTACACCTCACTAATAAATTCCCATCATTCAGAACCGTTGTGTATTGTATTTCCCCTATCTTACTAGCCAGAGACGTTGTTAGCAAGAATGGATTTACTTTCTTCATGTTTTCTTGTCCCTTTTCATTAAGCCTTATGATTACAATAAGCTTCTCTTGTCTAATCCTTTGCACTTGTTCACGCCCTCCTTCCTCACTCTCATAACTGTCATCGCCATCCCTTCTTGATCTCTTTTTCCCTTTTGCTCGTCTGCCTCGGTTTATATCCTTGTATCCTCTCCTGTCTCCCTTCATCAAAATCCATGTCTGCCCGACTGCCTATCTCTGATCCATTCACAGAGCAGTCATGCTCACCTGCCTCAGAAAAGTTATCATCTGCTCGATTTGAATTTCGCGCATATTGTCGATCATTTCCTCGTTTGCTGCCAGCTGACGTCTCCGCCATTCTCCTCCCGTAGATTTCACTACCCATGAAAGGCGAGACGATGGGTGGTACTTGTAGTTTATTACTACAACTATAGTACCTACATGGTATAATACGTGGTAGCCTATATGTACGTGGTATAATACTTAAAATGTTTAAAAAATGGCTCTGTCGGTTTTTTTTCTTCTAAATTCAGTAGGAAAAGTCTTAATTACTGTTGAAAAATGAATAAATATCTTTACCCTGATTCAGAGTTGAGGTTGAGTGCCCTGAAATGTATGATAAAATCTACAAACCACTGCTTTTCTACTTACATATTTACAACTTCTTTACCCTACGTCGAGTGTGTCATCAACAGTTCGGCTGCAACTATATTCACATTATTCATTTGTCAAATATAACTTTAGTTTTTTTAGTTACATCACATATTATTATCATGTTATATTTACACCCATTCGTTCTGTTAATATGAAATTGCTCTAAAATTGAAATGAAATTCACTTAGATGAACTTCTTAGATGATCTTAAGAATTCAAATGACTTGACATTTTTCAAATTCTTTAAACATACAAACATTAACATAATATATACAGAGAACCATCCATACCGGGGTGCATACAGAGACAAAAATTAAATTTAAAAAAAAAGAAAGAAAAAAAAAAGAGACTGAAAAGAATAACAAAAAAAAAAATCAAAGATCCAGAATACTGTATCATCGATTCATATGGAATTTATCAAACACATAGTGCATTTTTATCGCTATTTTATTCTTAAGGACTCTTATAGTGGTGCCAAATTGTTGTAGTTCTTGATAACAAAACAATTCAGAATCGCCACCACTGTGAATTTGGAATGTTCCCAATAATAAATCATATAGATAGATAGATAGATAGATAGATAGATAGATAGATAGATAGATAGATAGACACCTCCTAAGGTGAGTATGACCAAGCTAAAATTGACAAACAGAAGAAGGCAGTGGTGATAGATCTAGCAATCCTGAGCGACAGCAACATCAGGAAGAAGGAACACAAGAAGCTTGAAAAATACCAAGGGCTGAAAGAGGAGCTAGAAAAGATGTAGGGAGCAGAGGCAACAGGGGGATGGTGGTAATTGGGGCACTCGGGGCTGTAACCCCCAAACTGGGAGAGTGGCTCCAGCAGATTCCAGGTACAACATCTGAGGTCTCTTGTACAGGACCTGAGCTTCTTACGTAAGTCTGAACATCTCTTTGCTGGATATATTAAATGGAAAATTTTAAAGGAAACCTCTTTAACTTTATTATGAAGACAGTATTTGTCCCCAACTAGACAAACTTTCTGCCCATTAAGGGACTGTTCATTACTTAGGAGGGGGACACAGAAATTATCATTGGATTTTCAAACTTCCGTCAGTTCTTGGACACATCGTGTGCAGTGAATTCCTCAGTCAGAATAAAGACATAACCAAATCTGAGCTGAAAATAGTGATATTTCATCAAAAGCACTTTATTCTGCATGTCATTTAAAATTTGGCCAGACGAAAAATAATGAAATGGACGGATAATATTTGTATCTTTGGGGAGGGACAGAATGAAAATTAAAAAATAAAAAACAAAACAAAGTCACACCCCAGCCACATCCCACCTCTGATAGTTAAAGGACAGTTCCTTTTATAAAGTTGAACATCCACCCAACATATTCTTGTATAGCCTACATACAGTGATAAAACAAATGGCAGATTGTTTCTTCTTCTAATTCACAAAAAAATACAAGAATATTCAGTTTGAAGTCCTATTCACATCTCTCCAGCGTTTTTTTTTGTTTTGCTGGATCTATTCGATGCAAGCTCTTAAAGGAAACCTCCTTAATTTTATTAATAAAACAGATATTTGTCCCCAACAAGCCAACCTTGTCGCCAGTTAATTTAATCACAAAGCAAAGCCCAAGAAAATTTTACGGACTTCATCATTTGTTCAAATTATCCCAAAAGTATCTCAAACGAAAAAATGTATATACTAATTATACATTAATTGCCATTGTGTTTTTAGATGTTCTTGTTTCGTTTTGTTAAATGTTTATTTAATACTTTGAATTTGTATAATTTGTTGTCCGTAAACGCGGTTGGGAGAAATTTCCTTGCAGGGATTTCTGCCAGAAAGAGACCTTTTGGTTAAGATTAGGGGGGAAATCGTAGTTTGGGTTTAAATGAACAGGTTTTTGTCATTAAGAGCTTTCTTGGACAAAGTCTACACGGAGAGTGCCACAAACAGGCATAATTTAGGACACCTTAAGCACGCACGCGGTGCTCTGAAGGACCCTCCTTATATAAACCGAGTCTCAACGATTATTCAGCCTTTTTTGAGGACTCTTCCTGCGATTGAAAGTAAATGTGCGGTTGTCAGGGCTTTTCACCAGTTACAGTACCTCCAAGACAATCGTGGAAGGTAAATATGATGCAGTTTGAGTCTTGCGGTGCCTTCTAGGCTTCTGTAGTGGCCACTCGGCGAAAATGTGACAAAAAGCAGCGTCTGCGATGTGTCTGTGATGCCAAGCACATGGCACGGCGAGAAGACCACACTGTAATGGAGGGTGAAGAACCTGTCGTTAACCCGTGAGCTCTCAGTAGATCGTGCAATGAATCCCCACGTTGAGTTCGCAGAGCTGAGGCCTGAGTGTCCAAGGAACTCATGAAGAATCAAGTTTGGAGATGGATGAATAAAGTGAGTGACTTTTAGACCATAGGGATTTAGAAAAAAGCAACTGCAGTTTTCAGGAATGTACACTGTTGTGGGTTTTTGAACTATCGACAAAAAAAACCCCTCATGAATGTGTAAAATAGTTACTGATAGTTAGGGTTTTTAAAATGTAACTTAAATTGTGCAGGCCAAAAATAATTTTCAACCACATCATGATGCAGGGATATGTATAAATACAGTCTGTAGAGGGCCCCGCAGTGAAAAAGGCAAAAAAAAAAAAAAATGGCAGAAAAACAAGACTGTCTTCTAATGTAAGTAAATGCCCAATTTATTGAGTTGTAGTCCTGTCCTTATTTATCTAACATTTCTGTTGTTGAATGTGTGTAACTTAGCCTATCATATAGAGATGTATTAACACATCTTTGTTCAGCTAGAAGAAAAGGCTATTCATGGGATTTATATCTTATCTGTAGGGACAGATGAGTTTAGCACTGTTCATCAACTTATGAATATGACAGCAGCGATAGTTGAATGGTTCCACGGCAATGAGTAAAACAGTCTTGAGTGTTTTTCAGCCGCTTGCTGTCTGCGCCCTCGCAGACTACGTATAGCTGCAGTCTGCGAGGGCTCAGACTGCAAGTCCAGAGGGTGGACATTTGAATTCAGCCTTCCATCCGGACTTGCTTGCGTCATACAAAAGCGTATAGTGATAATCTCGCGAGAGCAAGCCGACCAATTTTTTCGAGCCAGGTGCTGCAGTTGCTCTCCACTGACTGATGTTGAATAGTCGAAGACTAAATACATTCATCAAACTATATGTAGACTATTGTATATTGACATAGGATCTTTTGAATTACTTTTGTATTTGGCGCAGTTGTCAGTGGCACGTGAGGATTCTTAAAATCACATCTGTACAGATGCGAAGCTGACTATATCTGACTGATCTTAAATGAAAGCTGTTTTCTTGTATTGTGTTATTCTGAAAATATTAACCCAATTGTCAAACATATTTATTTATGCTGTATAGTTGTGAGGACAGGTCTGCTCTGCAGTTGCAAACTAATGAGATGCATTTTAATACGGTACTCTGTCATAATTTGAATATTTGAGAACAAACATGAGTCTGATAATATATTAAATCTGCATCAGATCTAAAAGGATGTGGTGTTTCTGTGACTTACTGCAGGCATGAAAAGAGACTGGTGTTTGCAGGGGTTGCAGCCCCCTCTGCAGGGATTTAGCCAAGACTATGTCTCATCCTCATTAAATTTGAAGAGGCACTAGTGTATTTTTTTTCTATTCATTTGCTTGTAAATTTTCTTCTATCTACAGACTACATGATGGCCTAAATGCTGTGGCAGATGGCTTTTAAAATGCATGTGTTAAATGGTAGAATTCTCATTAATCTCCCCCGAATAACCAGATGCATTTCCAAGGATCTCTGATGTGGTGACCACATCTACGAACATCTTTATGCAATCAGAGTATAACTAACATTGATCTTTCTTGTAGATGTTTGACTTTTGGGTTACACATTAAATTTAATTTAAATGTATTCATGAGAAAGGAGATGACACACCTTAATACTATTTATAAGAAAGCCTTGACTGGTTAATGGAAATTACCCACATTGCTGTTTCAGGATCACACTGACTAACGATGGATGCAGCATCCACATCAGGCTTCTCAGAGCTCTCAAGGAACATGATGGCCTTCCCCTTCCTCCTGGCACTACAGTACTCAATAGTGCCAAACTGAGTGAATGTAAAGTCTGCAGCCATGAGCTGATGGTGAGTCAGGATGGGATACCACAGAATGAGATACTATAAAAACCATGACATGCTACTGTGATGATTCACAAGACTAGAGTCTCTGATTATACCATGAAGCTCTTTCACAGTGCACTGAGCGTGCATATTACTGATTCTCTGTATGAACTGCCAACAGTAGAGCTGGTTAATACTGTTTTCAATTCTCTCACCAGGTGTTCAGACTTGCTTGACTAGATGGAGACAGCTGTCTAGGTAAGTCTGAGATTTAAAAGCCTCTGTTTTGTGCTTCTATGTGGAATGATGATTTCATAGACTAGAGTCTCTGACAAATCATGATGCTGTTTTCACAGTGCACTGACCACAATACCACTAGTGGTATGTTTTAACCCATTTATGCTAAATCACATAGACCTTATTGCTTGTCATTTTTTGAAGGGTGCTCTATAGCTTTTGCTTTATTTTTTTTTTGTGGTTGTTTTTAGTTCAGCATTGCCATGTAAGTCATTTGCAGATACCTGAAACTTGCTTTAGTAGGCTAATCATAACATGTCTGCTTTTATTAAAGCAGCATTATTATAGTGAGAGCACAGTGAGACAAGTATGGACAGATAGACAAAAGGTGTGTGCTGCATCTCGTGATTTTTGATTATAATGGCAGATTAACTATTAATAACTGGGAACTCAAAGACCTGGCTCACCCAAATAAATAATTAAACAGCTTAGTATAGTTTAGAGTTGGCTGTCATGTTTTGAGTGAATAGGAGGTGCATCTGATATCTGTTGCCACCATAGCACAGTAGAGGTCAATGTTTTTTTTGTAGCATACGAGCATTGGAAATCTAAGTTGAAAAACTGAACCAATTATCTAGAACCTCACTGAACACGAAAGACAGCTGGTGAAACTACTATATAAAAAAGCTTGAAGGGTGATTGCAGTGAATGGGCTAAAACATCCTAACTGGTGTGGGCCCTGAACCTGTCCTTGTTTTGCCAAATGATGGTATTGATGATGTAAATTTGCCTTGCAGCTCATCCACACAGTGACAGAAAGCAATCACCGCAACAGTTCCACAGCTGTAAGTACTGACTGGAATCCTCAATCTCAATTCAAGTCCAGTGGGTCCTGAAAAGCTCAATGGGTCAGACTGGGTTTAAATGTGCACTGATTGGTTGGCTAGGGCTCTGGCTTTTGGGAATTTTGTATGTTTTTAATACATAAATGTAAGTGAGCCCTCTGTGCTTCATTTATTTTTATAATGTAAACCCACCATTTACTATAGACTTCCAGATTGATTTAGGAGAGAGCGCAGCCAGGCTCCGTGCTGTGCTCTGTCATTCCTCCCGGACGGAACAGGGGTTTGGAATAGCTTTTATCTTGTAGCTTTTGTGTCTGAGTTTGGTCAATGATGATGCAGTTATTGGTTCATCTGATCCTAACTGAAGTCTACTCGCAGCGCACTGAGACACTCAGACTGTTGGAGCTTCTGTTGAAGAATTTGTGGATGCAAAGACCGGTGTTGATCTGATTTCTATCCTTTCAGGTGTTACTGGGGCACCCCAAGCTGGATTGCATTCAGACACAATGAATTAACCAGGTTGGTATTGATGTGATGGGGTTAAGGTGTTTTGCAGAACTTCCTGACAGACTACAAGACTTGTTCTTCAGGGTGAGTGACACTGAAATTCAAAAGTGCTGAGAATTAACCCCAAGATTTAATGTCCCTTTACAGGTGCTGCAACTTGTGATTTGGGACCCCTGAAAGCTTCAAAGATGCCCAATATCAAGTCATCCAGCAAACAAAGCAGTAACTGTCTAAATGCATCCCCATTGTTTTTGTTATTCATAGATGTTACTGGCCTCTGAAAACAGGTTCTTAAGAGTTGTTTCCTGCTTTGTTTGTGCGAAGCTTTTCGCCCCCAGGTGTAAATGGCTGACATTCACATGCATTTAAAGACATTTCACATTTGCAATAAAATGAACCATGTGGCTGAAAGCTGTTGTGGGATGTGATGGATCTAAGTTAGAAATAAGCACATTGACTCAAATACTTGACAGTTTGGGTAGTTGAGTATTTTTCATTTAGACCTCAAGGGGAATGCCACCTAAACTAAGAATTGTAATGTTACCTCCATGGCTTGGGAAAGTTGAGTCAATAGGCTTGTTCCAGATGAGCCAGGCCTGCGCAGATTTGCTCACTGGCGAACGGTGCACAATGCATGCCGTGATGTTTTGTGACTTCGTCCTGACCTGCTCTGACATGTTAAAGAAAAAAAAGTGGACAGTGATAATTTTGCGACAGCGTGGTGGCTGCAGTTTTTAGAGCCAGGCGCTGCAGTTCTCCACCGACTGCAAGACCCGGAGCATGATGGGGAAACGCCTGACTCTCGCCTTATCTCACAGCTGATTGGTTCAGATGTTTACTCAACAATATGTTTTAGATAAGCCTTTCATTTGTCTTGAATTTCAGAGCTTTAAATTTTGTCTGATTTGAAGGTTTATTCTGTTAAAATGTATTGTGTGACTGATGGTGAAGTTTAGTTGTCAGAGACCGAAAACATTCATCGTAAACTATAAATGGTCTACTGTAGATTGACACTGGACTGTTAATTATTGAAGTTGCCTGTTTAGCATCACAGACTTGTCAGTGAAATGTGAGGATTCTTAAAATAACATCTGTACAGATGTGAAGCCCTGACTATATCTGATCTTCTAAGAAAGCTGTTATGTATTTTTTTTTTCCTCCCAAAATATTAACCTTGTAGTCAAACAATTCATTTAGCCTATGTAGTTAAGGGCACAGGTCTGCTCTGCTGCAACAGCCTGACTTATATGAAAGCTCATTCAAAATGGAGGTTGAACCATGAAAAGAAAGACTGAAATGAATTGATGTGGGTCTGATAACAATTTTAATAAATTTACATCATATCGGACAGGATGCATGTGTGTCTGTGACTTTCTGTAGGGACTGAAAGCTGCTGGAAACCGTCCGACTTTGCGGCTTTTTGTCACCGCCACCTGATCTCGTCTACTTTGCAGGCGAGGTGCAGTTCATCTCGAATGATCCTAATGTTTGTGATTATGAGATAGGCTACTCTGTCAAAACTAGAAACCAGAAGGAAGTCTCAAACTTGTGATGTCATCCAAGAGTAAATTCTGGAGCTGCTTTAAATTGCCTGATTTTGTGGATCCACACAAGTCTTTTGTAGCCAAGTGAGCTTTATTCTATTGTAGTGTTCTTGGCTCTGAAACAGAGAAAATGTACCCATATACTTAGAACATTCCCCTGTGTGCTCTGTCACCTACAACATCTTTCAACATCTATTGTACAGGCAGCAGCTCCAGACTTAATACTTTTTTGGATTTGGGAGAGTTGTTTGTTTACTAGTATTTTTGGACTATCTCAGATATGATTTAATATTCAAAATATGACCAAATAAAATGAATTGCTGTGGATGAAAGCAACCAGCTGTTAGGCAGTTCGTCATCACAACCTCTTGAGTTGCACGATGCTGCATGCATATTAATAACCCAACCTATTATCTAATGTCAGTGGTGGAAAGAGTATTAAGATCAAATCTGTGGATATTCTCAGTCATCCAGGTCATGATTAATCTCAAACCAGCATAAAATATGGCAACTGGACTAACCTCGTGTGAGTCGAAGACGTTTCGCCTCTCATCCAAGAAGCTTCTTCAGTTCTAAAAGAGTCTGGTGGGGAGTACCAGATATTTATCCACCAGGAGGGTGGTGGCAAAAAAACACAAAGATCCCTAGGTACTAATACCACATTGAAAATTCTCCATTAAGAGTAAAAAATGTATTCAAAACTTTACTTTAAAGAAAAACTATGCAGTATCACCAACATGTACTCAAAATATCAAATGTAAAAATATTCATAGTGTAGTAAAATGTTCCCTGACAGTGTTTTCCTCCTCTGTCTGATCGCTGGATGAATATTCCTGATGCTTTCATGTGTATGTCATTTTACTGCTGTAGATGTTTAAGGTTGTGCTCATTTAACTCATTTATACACTTTTGGGTAGTTTAATCTAATGTATGATAAGTTCATGATATGTTTGTAGCAGGACTGTCCTGTGAGGTCATGTGCCGAAAAAGTCAGAGCAGCCCTGTTTTCAACTTTGAAAGAGTTTTCTAGCCGATCCAGGAGGGGGTTTAAAGTTTATTTAGCTGCGAATTTTCATAACACATAGAGAACAATTCATCCATCAATTCACAAATATCACACACGTTCAACGTCAGGACATAAAGATACATGGTTTTCACCGGACAGGACGGGGATGATACACTCGTCTGAAAAGTAACTCAAGTTGTCAGACGAATTTAGTGGAGCAAAAAGTAGCCTACAGCTTCCCTCTAAGAGATGGACTTGATAGTATAAAGTTAAATAAAATGAAAATACTCAAAAGTACAAGTCCCTCGAATTTGTACTTAAATCTGCCACAACACTTGAGGAAATGTACGTAGTTACATTCCAACACTGTCCAATGTACATAAGACAACTTTGAAATAAATGGTAATGCGTAATGTGATCTTTGACAAGTAAAAGTGCATTGTACGGATAAAGTATTTTCGAACAAATGGTTTAATGCTAAAGTGCATACACGTGCTACACTCTGGCATGTTGCTGTGACCAGATCTTCATTGGACTGTTTTAAAATTAACGTTACACTGCCAAGTGTATATTGGACTGATCTGCAGAAACGACTTTTCTCACTTGCCAACGAAGGCTGGGCCGTACAGTTGCATAAGAAGGGCTGCTCGAAGGTTAAAAATATAAAATAGGCCCTCCTCCCACGTAGGCAGCTGCAACGTAACCACCCGATTGCATGTTTCTGAAAACTAAACCATATGGGGGTTTGAGACCACACCCTCGTATGCACCCTGTCATAAATATAGATAACTGTTACACACTGTCCGAGGAAGTGAATTGAAACAATCAAGACTGTGGCCATATTTCTACGCTCGGAGTAGTATTTTTGTGTATAAACGTTTACATAGAGAGGACAAATGACAGGACCACAAGCATGAAATACTAATGGTCAGCCATGCTTTTATTTTGAAGGTTCAAACCGAACCGGTAGTCCGTCTCCTTTGTTCTCATAATTAGCTAGGTAGGCTAAACGTTTAAGTCGACCGGCCAAGCGGACCTACCCACTGGGTTTTGCTGGTTAGTAGTACCGTTAATGGCAACATGCCTGTCGCCAGTTAGCTGTAGTTGGAAGCTCACTTTATACAACACACAAAAGATAGACACGTTGTTGTGTTCGTAACATGGTGTCTAGAAGTTGAGGAACTTGCTAACACGAAGGGCTAACGTTAGCTACGGTCTGACGGAAAAACTCAACTAACATCGCTGAAGGTGAGCATTTGTTTATCATTTTAGTTAACGTTCATAATAGACACCATAAATTCGAAAATGGTTTACAGAAATTGTATAAAACCAGCTGACAGTAGTTGTGAACCAATCTTAATTTGTCGTGAAAACCTAATTTACCGGTTAGCGAAGACAACTGTCAAGATCTGTGTAACATTAGCTAACTCGCATTGATTTTGATATGGAATTGAAAGGAAGCTTTAATGCTTAAACGTCTTAATTGTCTCTTCTTTAATTTACAGGGATGCAGAGTGGAGTAATATGTTTCGGGAGACTGAAAGGTTAAACAGGATTGTCAAGCAATGACGTTAACGTTAATGTTAACGTGAAGCCTCACGTGGAATTAGCCGTTGCTAACTTGCTTATTGGGCATATCTGAAAGTAATGTTTAGTTTTTGAAAGCAACCTTGGCAGCTTCAAAGGTTGCCATAATATTATAAAAAAAAGACATGTAGACGAGAAGCTTGACTTACAAATGCTGGCATTTCATTAAGAGAGTCACAAGTAATATAAGGAGGGGTCACTCCTTGTTTCTGTTGAACTGCTCAAACACACCCACAGGTGTGTCTATGGCCTGTGGACGTCATTTTGCCTAAACCTGAATCCTTGTGAACAAGTATTACAACTTCACAGCTGAACTGGCAATACGTACATGCTTTTCCAGTAAGCTCTCAGAGCTGCCTGCCCAACTTCATTGAGAGGAGCTGAAAACTGAGTGTCTGCTAATTTTAATTCACCCCCAACGATCTCTGTGAGAAAGCATGACAGCAGTGGTAGGCAGAGCATGGGGGTGGGTTTTGGGCTCATGGAACAGCAGAGCGGTGTCAAAGAAGACCACAGTGGTGAAAGCCAAGGGCCAGGAGCATGGCTTCAGAGGAGAGGGCCTCGGGGGGTGGACTTCTTGGATCTGGGGAGGGTGGAGATGTCAAAGTGACCAAAGTAGTCCAGTAGAGGAGTACTGGGAGGCACAGGAGAGGCTTCAGCCCATGGAAATTGAAGATCTTGGCGCAGGGAGACAGGAGACGGATGCAAGTTCAGAGCAAGTATCTAGATGGTGGAATAAGTATCTCCCAACTTCTTATTTTTTGTGGCCAAGAAAAACAGAAACGATTGGATTAAGACGAAGGAAATGTGATGTTAAAGGTAGAGATGCACAGGACTGTGATATTGATGGAGACTTTTCTGATTATGGAACACCTCCTCCTTCTCCTACACCTCCTTCCTCTCAGCTGACATCTCCTTTTCGACTCTTTGCGCACAGCTGGAAGGTAGAAATCCTACCAGAGCACTATGAGATTTGTTTTAACTTCCTCCGCCACTTGTTTGATCTGTTTGTGGTTGGCTTCCTGTGGACCGTGTCCCCCCCTGCCAAGCTGATCCTGGAAGTGTTGGGGGTCCAGGGAGCACTGAGGCTGTGGTTTCATGGCATGGCCATGTTTTTTGTCTCCACAGTTGGAATGGCTGGATTACTCTGGTTGATCCAGGAGTATCTCCCTCAGTTTGCTTTGATCTATGGCATCATCCAGGCATTGGTGATCTCTGTCAGTGTTCGACAGAGTATGGTCCTCAGCATAGAAGAAGAAAAAGAAGAAAATGATGAGGGGGGCAAGAAGGCCGAAAAAATGGAAGACTGCAGGGAACATAAAGAAAAGGTTATGTCTATAGACAACAAGGTGAAGACAAGTTAAATAAAAGGTAAGCCCCTTAATTTGTCTGATGTGCTGTTAGATAACATTTTACCACCTGATAAGTTTTTTTTTAATCTAACAGTTTGCATCAGTGTTTCGGTTTTATGACTACATATTTTAAATTAAAATTACAAAAACTTGCAAAATGTGAGTGCATTACATCACCATGAAAAAGTGCTTAATAACAGGAGCAGGTAAAAGGACGGACAGCTGAAGATGTACTGTCATTGCAAGTAATCTCCAGGATATAAAATGAAGCTGGATGAGCCCTGCAGGCCCCTCATCATGGACAGCTGTTGCAAAAGACTCGAGTAGTGATGAATGCATGAAAATACTACTTGCACATCCACTAATAATAATCCTATACTGCTAATATTTCACCCAAAAGGGAAGTTTTTCTGCAGAACAAGCACTTTAGAAAATGTCTAATTTAATTATGCAAGACTTTGAATGCTGTACTTCAGAGTTTTTTATATTGTGGTCAGAGTTGTACCGATACCAGTAACGGAAATGCCCCCGATACTGCCTAAAATGCGGCATCGGTGAGTACAGCCTATGACCAATCTGATACCATGTAATGCCTCACGTCATTACGCATACGAACGCTACAGGCAAATGAAAGGGAGCAGAGTTTAAAAGGCATTCTACTGTAGCCTTTAAAATGTCTTTTTTTTTTTTACCAAATTGTGTGGCTGCACTTTAACCTGTGTCTTGATCTGTGTCAGCACTGGATAATAATAATAATAATAATGATGAAAAAGTTTAATGGCATTCATTCTACTATTACATATTTATTTCTTAATATTTTCCATAGAGTTTTAGGAGTTGAGACATACAACAATTCATATCCCATCCATTTTTATTTTACGCGCTGGTATTGGATCGGTACTCGGTATTGGCAGATACCTAAGGTTCAGGGATCAGAATCGGTTTCGGGAAGTAAAAAGTGGTATTGGTACATCTCTAATTGTGGCATCGCTACTTTTATAAAGGTGAAGTATCTGTTTCTTTTGACATTGCTTTTAGAAGCATTTAAAAATAGAGGAGCTTTAGATAAGAGGGGTTAGCTGTTTAACAGACATCCCGGTGTTTCCGCTACATTCATTTAGCCGCTGCTAAATTATTGCCGCCGCTGCTGCTCCTTCAAAACATTTATTTTGCAAATGCACCACCACTGCTCTGAGACACTGTGCACTTGCACAGTGCAGCAGCCAGTGTAGTGAGGAGAGCAGCGGTGAGGGGAGGGGGGAGTGGGGGAAGGCTCCTATGTAGGGATGCACCGAATATATTCGGAAGGGATCGACCTATAATCGGCACTGCCGATAATATCGGCCGATATTCAGCATTTTTATGATAATCGGCATCGGCCGTTATTTCCACCAATAATCGATAAAATGCATTTATTTTAATTAAAATACGTTTATTTTAATTAAAACACGCTCCTTTGGCTCTCATGCAGCCGTCTCTCTCTGCCTGTCTGCCTTAAGTCTCCACTCTGTGCTGTGTAACAAATGTCCCGCCTACAGCCCCCACTGGTTGGCTACACGGCACAAGTGAGTGACAGCCAATCAACACTGAAGGTAGATGCAGGCAGTGCTGCAGCGGCACAGAAAGAGAGGAGGGGAGGACTGCTCCATGAAGCTGCAGTGTGATGTCTGAAGGCAAGGCAACAGAAAATGTCGAAGTTGCAATAAGAATTCCTCTATGCTGAAGTTTTAAAGACACCACTGTTGATGCTTGTTAAACACGCCATCTTCATACTGTATCTCAGTGTATGTTCCCCCCTCACGCGGTTGCTTGCGAGTCGCAGCGGGCGGCCATTGGAAACAATAATGTTGTCTAAAACTACTTCACATCGGCTGCTAAAGTAATGGACATGTAGAAGTTTACTTAAGTGCATTTCAGCTGTGTATGGTTGGTATGGCGCGTGTGTGTGTGTGTGTGTGTGTGTGTGTGTGTGTGTGTGTGGCCTTTGACCCCCAATTTCCACCAGATGCGTGTTGGTTGCGTCTCCGCTCCGGCACGGCAACGGAGCCGATTAGATTAAATTCTAGTCAATGTGTATGTTTCCACCGGCTCCGGCAGTGCTGCGTTCCGGCTCTGTCTCAGCTCCGGCACTCCGGAGGCCTCCGCAACAGATACGCAGCACTTCTATTTTTGCCGGACGCCGGAGCACAACGCAGCAATTCACCACAGAGCAGATCGTGCGGGGCAGGAAGTCGTGCAGAGAAATACAATAAAACATCCGGTTAATTTTCAAAATAAGATACACAGTGTTCATGGTGGATCATATTTCCCTGCACTACACCTTGAAAACTACATAATGGGCAGAGGCAAGCCTGAAGTCAACAGGTCAGAGGTTTTTAGACGTCATTTCAACCCGTTGACACCGTGGACGAGGAGATAGCCATCATGGCAGTGCACCGAGATGTCTTCCGGCGGAGCTGCACCGCTCCGCACAGCAAACGCAGCCGGTGGGTATTGATTGACGGCGGAGCACGCAGAGGATAACCAGCGCTGCCGTACCGCAACGGACACACATCCAGTGGAAATCCGGGGTGAGAAGAAACTTGTCTGTGTGCAGCTATGTTGACATGGACTCTGTGTGTGTGTGTGTGTGTGTGTGTGTGTGTGTGTGTGTGTGTGCGTGTGTGTCTGTGTACATGCACGCTAGGTTCAGCAACAGATGTGAAGTTGTTGTGTAGGCTTCATTAGTTCGTTTAGACATGCATTTAAAAAGAATAGAAGAATATCAATTCAATTTACTTGGCATTAAAGTAAAAGTACTCATTTTGCTGAAAAAATTAAATGTGACTGGTATATTAAATACACGTAATTACAAATAACTTAAATAAAAATAAGTCTGGTAACCACTGAAAGTTTAATCTTTATTTATAAACTAACTATGCTATTTGATGTAAAAAAAAAAAAAAAAAAAAAAAATTCTGAAAAGTAATAACTACTAAAGCTATCAATAAATGAATTGAGCCAAGGTTCCTGTTCCTGCCACCCTCTTTATTGGTTTGCACTTAATCAGGCTGGATCAGATGTTACTGAGAGAGAACTTAAGACATCGTTAATTAACTGTTCTTTATTTCAGTGAACTTTTATGCTGTTAGAAGATCCCTGAACGTCGTGTTTTTCGATAATTTAACGAGACTCAAATTTCAGTACTGTGCAGCTCAGTTTTTACTTTGATCTTATAAAAAAATCAGGGAGCCATTTCATTTTCACTGAACTTTAAGAGATCTCTGCACTTTTTGTTTTTATAATAAAACAAACACACATTTCAACCAAGATTTGCATCAGAGTTTGTGTTATTCTACAAAAGTTTAAGATCTTTTTATCACAGATTTTCAGTGTACAAAAACAGTCTAATCCCAGGTATGTTATTCTAAATTTTGACACCAAAATTGTAATGTTTACTGCAAATGAATATCGGTTCTAAATATCGGTTATCCGTTTCCTTGACTACTAATAATCGGTATCAGTATCGGCCCTGAAAAACCCATATCGGTCGATCCCTAATATTCGGCCGAATATTGCAAAAAACACACATTCGGTGGAAAAAGTGAAGAGCAAGGCCGAATAATAGCGGCGTGTTTTGAAAACGCAATCAAACAGTGTGCGGTGACGGACGTAGTAAAATGTTGGCAGTGTGGCGATATTTTACTCCGTCCGTCACTGCACTTGCATGAGCGACTAAAAAAAAGTTTTGTGCGGGCAAAATAAATCATTCAGCACGCTGTGTGAGTACAGATTTCAATCACCAGCAGAAACGATAGGTGAATCTCGCCGGTTGTGGGTTGAACGGGGGTCACAGACACAGGCAGTAATGTATTCCTGTCAAATATGGCGGCCATTGGCTTACCGGTTGCGATGGAGAAGTCGGCTCCAGTAATATCCTCTTTCATTGGTGTCATGACTGCCCAGTAGTACCTGAACAGCTTAACCAGCCGAACACAGGTATGTGGTGTCGGAGACGTCCGGCTCCAGGTGAATAACTTGTTGTCATGACTGCCCAAAAGTACCTGAACAGCCGAGCCATGGCGGCACACAGTATGTGGCATATCAGAGGAGAAACAAGCCGTTCACATTTCTCTCTTTGTGGCAGGTGACGGCCCACAAACCTCACCGCACTTTAGGGACTGTTCTTTACTTATGAAGGGACTTGTCAGGGGAGGAGGGTGGCTTGTTGATTCTTATTTTATTTATTTATTTTATTTTGATCCCCCCTATGATAATCACTTATTGATGCTGTTTTTGAAGTATGAATAAGTCAATAAGTAATTTATTCCATTGAAATATCATTGATATATTATAGAAAAGTGATTTATCTTTTTATAAATGACAAAAGGCACATCTCCCCCATTTTTGCTGTGGTATCCTGATACTACTCAGAACCGTGATATTTTCATTGGTATCGTACAGTGTGTCCCAATTTTGGTACTGTGACAACACTAATCTGGAGGGGGTTCATCTGCAAAAACTAATGAAAAACTAAACAACGATTTTCGGTACTCGGTATTCAGCCAAGCGCTTAATATTATTTGGCTTCGGCCCAAAATTTTCATTTCGGTGCATCCCTATATAAATATGTATGCTCCCTCAGTTGGAATTCAGCACGCACACACACACACACACTCAGTTAGGCCGTAATGCATTGGTTTTGATCATCTTACCATAGAATAAGATTCTCTGGGTGGTATGAAACAAGCTGATACCACTGGCAAATAATACATCGATTCCTAAGGGAGATAGATAATAGATATGATAGATAGGTAGATAATTCAGTTTATTTGCCCGAGACCTCTGATTTCCAGCTGCTTCAGTTGTTCTCAGAGAAATGTGCCATTAGTGTATATTATGTGGAAACAACCATTAGCCTGACAGCAGAGATGAGGGAATACATTTTGTAGAAATAAATACTCTAATAACTTATTCTGGACTAGGGAAGGGTACCGAAACCCAGTAATAAATTGGCCCGGGGCTAAATTGTCAAAGAGCGTAGTGTTGATAAGCCCTGACGGTATCGGTTCATTTATAGGTATTTTGGTTTAATTAATTATCCTGCAGCCTCTCATCTGTCCTCTGTGCCAGGGTTGAACTCCTCCACATACACATCCACACACACACACACACCGACACGACCAACATAACCGGTGAACAGCCAAGCGGCCGCGGTGGAAACAAAGTTCTCGTCAGCTACACTTCTTACTGTAAGTGAAATTAAACCTTAGAGAGTAAGAAGCCAATAATTTATCAGTGCATGTGTTTAGCAAGCATGAACATGTAAACATGTAGACAATGATATTCAGTATGCTCTCTCCACAGTCTCTAACCCACCGCCCCCAATATTATGTTTTACATGCTGATTTAGACAGCACCTGAATTCTTACTGATAACCTCAAAAGACAGCTGTCAGTATGTAGACCAACTTAGTTGACATTTCTTGTAAAATTGGGCAGGTACTTTTAAACTTAGCTGCTGGCTGAGACAAAGGCCCTCCTCTTCTCTTCTAGTACTAATGTTACCTGCATACAGTGAATCACATCAGCAGCGAGGGAGCAGAATAGATGACAGGTGGACAGAGGACAGGAGAATACTAAACTTCACTCAGTAGTGTCATGTCAGGAATATTATTTATATAGTGACTTTGCTGTTGTAAAAAATACTGTTGCTGCTCTAGCAACAACAATTTGTTTTATTTAAAAATATTCACAAATCCTGTTCTGAATTTATTCTTTTTAAGTAAATATATTCTAAAAAGCAATTATGTAGAAATGAAAAAGAACTGATAAGAATACTGAAAGTACTGGATTGATAAGGAGTATCAATAAAAGTAGTATTATCGATAAAATCTTAATGATACCCATCCCTACTGTGGACCCATTTACACCTCCATCATTACATTGTGATGTATGGAGGACTGTTGATTGGTCAGTCTGGAGATTTGCATGCCAAGACCAAAAACAGAGTTCACCAGAAGTTAACAAAGCTGTGATATGGTAGTTAGTCTCCTTTCCCTCTTAAGCCCTTTTTAGATAGGAGTTGTGCAAATTTGCAGGAAAGCCCAATCAGTCTTTTTCAGCACTGGCAGTATAAAAACAAAATCGGGGAGCTGCAAAATGCCGCCTACCTACTTTTGTTGAAACAGAATGCGCCTTTTTCGGGGCAATGGGGGGCGTGAGCAAGTAACAAAACATGTAGCTCAGCGTGTGACGTAAACAGTGACGTGGGAGGGAAGCCACGGCTGGTCAGTCCATCGGCGATTCTCTCATAAATCAGCCCGTTCTTCACCGTCCCCGTCATTTACATAGACGGCATATCTTTTCATTTTCTCCTGACATTGTGTTGTTTGGTTTGTTCACCGCTCTGCGACATGCTTGTTGTCGAGCAGGCAGAGGCGTTGATCGTTTTTGAAAAGCAAAGTAAAAAAACAAACGAATTAAAACATTTCAATTTCTTTTCTTTTTAACTAAATTTAATTTTTTTATTATGTTTTTTTCATAAACATACAAAAGGAACACATTACAAACAAACAAAAAAACAAACAGTGGCCACAGAAATTACACATCTTACTGAAATCCCTGACATAAGATATACATAGCCCACAACCTACTTGGAAAAATAATTGACTACAATTGTGTAGGTGTACCGTGGGAGGTGTCATAGCACGTAAATAAACATGCACATAGAAGCGCTCAGCCCATTACAATTGACAGTGATGCAACAACTCACCATCTTGAGAGGAGCAAGTGAAAAAAGGATACAGACTTACATAAACATTACATTGAAGTATTTGAAATTTTCAACAGAAGAAATCTAACCTTATGACCCAAAGATGTCATTTTGCCAATTGTCAGTGCTGTCCCTTTAGGACAATATTTGTCTTTTACCAGTATATTTAAAGAAGGGTGTCCAAGTCTTAAAGAAAACTGTCGTTTTATATTTGAATCTGTATGTTAAATATTCCTTTGAGGTGCAGTAAACATTTCAATATTTTACTGTACCTGTATTGAGTAGAAAGAATTTAAAACACTTAACGTGTAGAGTAAAATATTTGTTTTAATGTTTAGGGTGCTGGCATGTATAAACACTTAAAACCATGCATGTCATTTTTTTCTTTTTCTCTTTTCCTCTTTACCTATTTTTTATTGAAAAGACATTGATCGATATTCGCAATAAACTCAATAAACTATTAAAATATTTTACCATTTAAATCATGCTGACAGCATATGAGCCAACCACAAGAATGTGTGGAATTGCGTTGGTTTCATTTAGTGTTTGTCATGTCCCTGTGCAAACGGTGTTTTTTGATGTCCGTGGCCCAGTTGTGGAAAAATCAAATGTCCCAGTACAATAAATCAAACGCAGTAGTAGACACGCATGCGCAGTCACGTACTGCTGAGAGTGAAATCCCTGATCATTGGCTCACACGCAGCTTGTTCAAGCTGTTCTTTGTGTTGTTGAAATGAAACAAAATAACATGGAACATATCTGCTTATTATGCTAAGCAATTTGGGATGAGTTAAAAGCAATTAATAAACAGACAAAGTGGTGTTTAAAACTGCATATATTGCTAGCAGATCTATTTCTGGCCTAAAGTGCAGCCGTGACTGTTTCTGAATGTGGGCTTTAGCAGGCAGCTGCTCTCTCCTCTTCCTGGTACTGCGTACCGCCACTGACTCTTTTAGTGGTATGCAGTAAGGGACTGTACCAGCTATACCATTCTGTTCCAGTGTTTGGCTTAATATCAAACCAGTCTGAAAATTTTTACACCGGCCCAACCCTAGCAAGAGGCTGGTACTGTGTAGGAGCAAGGGGTAAGTCTGAGAAGCCGATGACCGTATGTCTGTCACTCAAAGCAGCCCGTCCTTAATTATGTGTAACTTTAAGCTATAATAAAATGATAATTATTGATAATACCCTAACTTAAAAAAATTCACCCCCTGTACAGTTGTCATGAAGGGGGAAATTAACTATAGAGGCCAAAACCGTTTTTGTATAAGGCTGTAAATATGATTATTTCTGTTGTAAAGTTGGGCAGAGGTTTCCCTTTGGTTACAACAGACAGTTTGGGTAACAAGGTCGTTTCCATCTTGTTTTCTTTTCCAATTAAGTTTGTTTCCAACCTGGCAGATCATATTGACTGCTTGTGTTTCAGATTTGCAGTATGTTGCAATGTCAATGTTTCTCAAAGAGTACAGTATTATTACAGATAGAAATGATGCCCAAATATGTGAAAGTAAAATCAAAGTTGAAATACACCAAAACAATGGAGAAAAACAGTAACTACTCCTGCTGTTTATTAAGATTGCTGTGTCTTTTCCACAGATGGTGAGAAGTTACTGTGTCTCCAGGAGTCCACCAACATCAGTCCAGCTGTATCAGACCTCTTTCTGCAGGACTACACAGAGACTGTTTCACTACCCTACTGTGGTCTGCAGTGTGACAAAGAACTCTATTATACTTTCATATAAACTCTTAGTTTTACTCGTCACTTTATGTGAAAACACTATTGATCTGCATTTTATAGTCATCTGTCCTCACTTGATTTTAATGTTATCACCAAAACGTTGACATTGATAGCAGTGCGAAGTTTAGTATCAAAAAGCATACTACTACTGTAGTCAGGGTCAGTAATAATAGAGGCAGTGGATGTTCAAGAAATGCCTTTAAAGTAAAAACACAGTACGAAGTACACAGTATTTAGGGAATACTCTGCTTTTCTTGTCCTTTGGGACTACTTTTCTCATGATTCACCGTGAAACAGTCGCCTGCTTTGGGACCAGGTGATTGCCTTTGGTGCATTGTGGGTGAGGAGAAGTGAACAAACTTGACCCAAAACAACTAAATACACTGCCTGGATTAACAGAAATTTTAGGCATCACCACTGAGGAAAAGAAATGCAGAGTGATACAAACCACTGCATTAACAAAAAACACAAAAACCTGTTTGTGTAAAAGTAAACATCAGGGACTGAAAGACGAAATGTTTCAGGACTGGAGAGTCTTAAGATGAGCTTGAGTGAGTATTAGGCAAATACACAGAAAAACTTTTAGTGCCACAGCTTTACAGTGCACCTGGAAGTCAGGTTGAAAGGGTCGGAAATGCTCGTAAAAGGAACCAAATTTTCACTGACAATACCACAGCAAACAGGCAAAATGTTCCCACATACTTTTAGAGTTTTAGAGTACTATTTAGGTAAACTTGAAAGTCATACAATTCTTAAATCCCTATAAAATCAAATTGGAGTGCAGTTTTTTTCCCAGTCTGTTCTAAAGCTTAAATTTGGGGTTGTCTCTTGCCACACCAAACCAACTTCAGAGAACTAGCAGCAACGAAGGCCCCCTGCTGCATTGTGTGATGTTACCATGACTCCATGAACGCACTGCAGACTTCAGCCAACAGTCAGCCAGCACGTCAGTACTTGAATACCTCAAAAAAATTCCCTTTTTTCAACAAAATGCTTTAAAGCCCTTGAAATTCAAATGAACCACAAAACACTGTCTCATAGTTTTCGTTAATTGCTCAGAATCAGAAATTGCACAGCTTTTTTTTTTTTCTTTCTTTCTTTGGTAACTTCTAATGTATTGCGTTCTCGATCGCATTTCATTCCTCCTCTCCTTTCTTCCTTGCTTTGATTATGTCTTGCCCTACATCACAGTTTATTTTTACTTCGCTCCACTTTTACAAACCGGAAAAACCAGAGGGCCCAGGTTGGCATGGCAAAACCTAATGTGACTCAACTTAGTAAGGTGGCATTTAACCATAATTTGTTCTTCTCCCTCTTCAGTTGTGTGCTGATATAAAACTCTGTGGAAAACTAAGTTCCAGGTTTTTGTCGTTATGCCTAAAAAGGGTGTGATAAATAACCCTTCGCTGAAAAGAGACTGATCAAATTATTTATATATGTTTAATAATAAATAATAACTCTCACATCAGCAGTCAGCAGTGGTCTGTATTCGTCATCTTAACTTTAGTTAGCACATGAACAATTCAGTGTTCAAAGATCAAAGCATATTTTCCTTATGTGGCAAGTTTGTTTTGGTCTCACTCCCTTCCCCACTCTCTGTTTACTTTCCTCACTCGTGTTTTTTTCTCATGCTGAACTGCCAGTCGCTGTTTCATTCACCAACAGACTGCCATTTCCGACGGGACACACTGCACTGACGAGGGTGACAGACCCTCGCTGACAGCCCAACATTGACGGCTGACCTACAGCTTGGTGTGTCAGGGCCTTAAAGGCAAAGTCACATTACACGTCACCCCAGCAAATATTCACCTGCTGTTCAACTTTAACCTGCAAATTTACATGGTTGACCACTTGAAACACTGTGAAATGGAGATGCTGTTATCCTAATACTGTTATGTACCTAGTTTTGTGAAATATTAGACTCCCAGATTACAAATCACATTTCACTTTGTTTACACTCTGTTATTGTACTGTTTAATATTCATTTATTACACACATCGAACCTGTGACATCACATTCTAGGGTAGAGTGCAGAGAAATTCTGTTCAACTAAAGGCTAACTTGGCTAACTTTACTGGAGCAGTTTCACATTTGGTCAATGGGAGGAGAAATAGACCTAGTAACCAACACTGCTTACCGATTTACTAGTTTTGACACCTGTCAATAAGCACACACAGACAAAGTTACAAAATACTTCATTAGAGCCATAAGGTCTCCTTAACGCTTGACTCTAAGCATTGACCTCAAATTGAATGTTGACAATAAAATATTTTGAGAATGAAGACTAATTGAATTGAATGCAATGGTTGGTCCAGTGCTGGTTGTTTTCTTGAAGCATCTAATAGCTTAGAGGGAATGGTGTCATCACTTATCTGTGATGATTGCTTCTTAACTTAAATTAATATAACCTCAGTCATTTCTGCTTGTATATTTGTTTTGTATTTTACATAGTTTCACATATTGATGGGCACGTCCAAACTTTGCCCCGGGGGCCAGTCGTACCCCCACAGACTGATTTTAGACAGTCCACGTCTTGTCTTTCAAGATATACTGTATTTGGCCAACCACACGTTGATTTATCAAGCAAGTTCACTTAGTATCTTTTCTGTTCACCTCAAGGTGTGTGTGTATATGTGTATATATATATGTGTGTGTGTGTGTATGTATATATATATATATATATATATATATATATAGAGTACAGGCCAAAAGTTTGGACACACCATCTCATTCAATGCGTTTTCTTTATTTTCATGACTATTTACATTGTAGATTCTCACTGAAGGCATCAGAACTATGAATGAACACATGTGGAGTTATGTACTTAACAAAAAAAGGTGAAATAACTGAAAACATGTTTTATATTCTAGTTTCTTCAAAATAGCCACCCTTTGCTCT